>PVLC010005504.1:5394-75653 GCA_004027655.1 Graphiurus murinus
AAGCACAGGTATGCAGTTGTTAGTTTCTGTAAGGTCTGTGCAAACTGTCTTCATCTCATCATTGGTCATGTGACTGATACTACTATCCCTATTTTACAGTTGGGGACGTTGAAGTCCAAAGAATGTTTGTGACTGAGCACCATGAGTCAGTGCTGGGAGCCATGGCAAGTCTGTGTCCTGGGAAGCACGCAGCTGACTTCATGGCATGTGGATTTGGCCATGTAAGAAGTTAAATTATCTCAGCCATTCTGTGAACTTGGCTTCATTCATAATTATCCCTCTTCCTGCCTGGCTGTCTCAAAAGACCTGGTTACTGAGTACTCTATGAGAGCTGAGGATGAGTGCAAAGGCCTCCAAAATACGCTAAGAGTGTGCAGAGTGTGCCAGGCTACAGATTCCGAGTGAAGGAATTCAGGCAAAGACTAAGTGCTATCAAGCGGGTAAGGCCCTGAGTTTGATTTTTTTTTTTTTCTTTTTCTTAGAAAAGTGCCTTTTTGGCTCTCACTTCATAGGAAAATGACAAAGTCTCTACAGTTAAATTTCTTATCTCCTTTGACTTTCTAAATTTTAAGAACATGCTTCATACAACCAGGCATGGTGGTGCATGATTGTAATCCCAGTACTTGGGAGGTTGAGACAGAAGGATTGCAGGTTCAAGGCCAGTCTTAGCAACTTAGCGAGACCCTGTTTCAAAATAAAAAATAAAAAGGGCTAGAGGTATAGTTCAGAGTAGAATTACCTAGGTCCAACCTCCAGTACCAAATGTATGCGGTTAATACTACACAACTCAGCTAATAAACTCACGGATTACACTTGGAAAGTGACAGCAAAGACAGCAACCCCCCAAAACAGGCAGAAACGATTCCTTTCAATTTGAGATTAAAGACAAAATTGTGAAATTCATCAGGAAGGGATGAAGCTGTTTAGATTGTTCCATGACATAGTTTAAAATTTGTGGCCAAAAGAGAATGCAGCTATTTATTTTATATCATTTAATCATTTTGAAAGTTTTCCAAGTTACTTCAGACTAAGCTTAAAGCAGTATATTGTGCTAATCAATACCTAAATAATAATGTGGACCTGCCAAAGTGTTTTCCTTGAAACCCCTTTCATTTGAGTTTCCCTGCCATTTTCTCATGTAAAAGATAATGATAAAAATGCAATGCTGTTAACATACTTGGCTAGTTGGAGAATTATGTCCACATATTTACACACACAAAATGCCTAATTATCTAGGGACGAAGGTCACTGAATATTCAAACTTCTTTCGCCCAAGGCTTCTTAATTTATCTACGGTCATTCCATTAGTGATCATTTTCCTTCTCTTAAAAGGTGTCAGGAATAGCCAGGTGGCTGGCTTGGTGGTGGTGCACACCTATAATCCCAGTACTTGGGAAACTGAAACAGGAAGATTGCAGGTTCAAGGTCAGCCACAACAACTTAGCAAGACCCTATTTGAAAATAACAAAAAGGGTCAGGGGTGTAGCTCAGAGGTAAAATGCTCCTGAGTTCAATCCCCAGTACCAAAAAAAAAAAAGAAGAAGAAAAAAATGTTAGGATTAAAAACAAAACAAAAAGTCAAGCATGGTGACACAGACTTGTTATCCCAGTACTTGGGAGGCTGAGACAGGAGGATAGCAGGTTCACAGCCAGCCTCAGCTACTTAGTGAGGACCTCTGTGACTTATTGAGACCTTGTTTCCAAATAAAGAATTAAAAATAGAGGGTGTAGCTTGGAGATAGAATGCCCCTGGGTTCAATCCCCAATACCACACACACACACACACACACACACACACACACACACACACACACACACACAAAATATGAATATCAAAATAGAGGATTCCTCTCTCTCACTCAGTCATTTCTGTCCTGCTACTTTTGACCTTGATCCTAAAACCTAATTAGTGATCAGTCAGAGCTCATCAAGTAAACGAGGTGGGGTTAATTTGATGAGAGCTTCAGTGTGTGGCCAGGTGTGTGGATTTTCACCATCTCCCAGAAACAGGCCAGAAACATGTGAATGACCTAAATGGTATCCTTATCTGGTTTGAGGGAAAATAGATTGGTTTCCCTATGGCCACTGTGATGTCTGGCAGTCTAATTTCTCCATTGTAATATAGCAAGATGTCTGACCTATGGCTCCTCTGAATAACTACCCAAGGCCACCAGAAGGAAACTTGAACTGGTGAGAAGACTGGAGCTGCATCTGTCCAGGAAATATAACCGGCTGACATCACCTGGGCTCCAGAAGTTTGTTCTGGCTTCCAGAAACAATTTCAAGATGTTAATTCCGATTTATAAAACCGTCTGTGTTTTGGATGCTGGTTACCTTAGAAATCAGCTTTCAGGCTATAGAGCTGAAGAGTTCCCAAATTTACACTTTAGACACCCAGAAGTAGCACCCTCCCATGAAGAGCTAAGATGGTGAAAAATTAATGGCTGCCATAATCTAACAGAATCCTACTTTGTAAATTAAACCTTTTTCTTTCCTGGCTTCCCTTACTGAGCAGAAATACCAATGTGGAGGAGGTAGCCCTGTAAAGAGTCTAGCATCAACAACTTAATATCCTTGCATGGTAAAACATTTAAAACCTGATTTTTTTTCTTTTTGCAGTACTGGGGATTGAACTCAGGGGCATTCTACCTCCGAGCTATACCCCCAGCCCTATTTTTTATTCTTTATTTTGAAATCGGGTCTCACTAAGTTGCGGAGTGCCTCACTAGGTTGCTGAGGCTGGCCTCGAACCCGGATCCTCTGGTCTCAGCCTCCCGAATGCTGGGATTACAAGGGTGCGCCACCACGCCCGGCTAAAACCTGATTTTTTAAAAGCACAATAATAAATTCTACTGTGTATTTTAATAAGATTCCTGCTTATGACCCCATTCCACATATTTATTTGTATTAGATCATATAGTTAAGCCATTATCATTTCACTGGCAAGCATATATTCCCATGAGCAAATATGAATATGAATAAATTGGTTGTCATAATATGAATAAATTAGTTGTCATCATCTGTAAATACATTTTTTTAAAATCTGCTTTTTCTTGATACCAGGTTTTAGAGTTTGGCAGATTTTTTTTAACTTCTTGGTGAGATTGATTTAGCCTGCATACACTTGTGCCTTTTTTCCAGAAAATTCTGGACATTATTTGCTCCAAACTGAAAAGAGTGGTAATTTACCAGAAGCATTCCCTGGAAACACCAGCATTCTCATTCCTCTGTGCTCCTCATTTTACTATTCTAGAGTATTTGGGGACTTTCTGTAAACTTTCTTTCACCTGCAGGCTGTCTTCCTAGTTTTGTTATTGTTGTTTGTTTTATTTTTTATTTCAAAAATAAGAAAACAAAAGCAGAAGGAAGAAAATCAGGGGGAGGGAGAATGGGAGGGCAAGGGGAGGTACTAGGGAATAAAACTGACCAAATTACATATATGCATGTACAAATATAAAATGACAAATCCCACAATTACAAATAATCATAATGCACCAATTAAATAAAGAAGAAAACAGAAGCAGACTGCTTACGGAGCTTGACCGGAGACCATTCAACAAGCTAATAACAGAGGTAGGATTAGCACACTGCAACCCAGTAGAGAAAACTTTTTCTTTATATGCACTTTTCTACCAAGCAAATTAACCCATATTCTATCAGAAGACATGACTCTCAGAAGACAAACTGTGCCTGCTCTTCCCGTTAAAACAGGCTAATGGAGCACAACTATGAGACCATATAAAAGGACGAAATATCAGTAAAACAAGAACAAGTCAAGATTTAAGTACAAGTGAATGTACACCACTGATTGAAATGGAGCAGTTAATGACAACCTAATGCTTTGCACTGGGATCAAAAGCAGCCTGCTGCACTGAGATGCTGGGAAGACCAACAGTTACTCACTCCCTTTCATAAGATCACCAATGCAGTCACTAGCATAAGAAGTAAAGATTGTTAGCAATGCCTAACCACCTAATTGCCCAAGTAACCGTCCTCTCTTTTACAGGCCTCATTGTCTTGAGCATGGAGGAAGTGGCAAACCAGTGGGGCTGTAATCTATTATCTGTCACCACTAAGAGCACTGATGTGTTGTGACATCAAGAGAGAGAAAGCCAGAGAGACAGACCCAGGGAGACTCATCTGATAAAGGCTGTGCTAGACACCACTGTCCGCTTCCCTAGAGATGATGGCTCATGTATAGGTACGAAGCCAGGATGGGTTGGTGGAGTTGGGAAGGGAAAGAAGGAAAGGAAAAAGCTATCAAGCCTTTTTCCTTTCCTTCTTAACAGCTTAAGTAGGGTGAGCAAGGGGTGATTTATACTGTTAGATTTTTTTACATAGAGCGTAGTGTCTTTGTCCAGATCTACATGACTATGAGCCAATTACACACACACACACACACACACACACACACTTCACAAGTCATCACAAGTCAGTTATCCAAAGGTTATGACTGACTTCAGACTATCTGGTGCAGAAGACAAGATGAATCCACATGCTAGACCCTCAGGGGCATAGGGCTGAGGCGGGTATCCTTTATCAGAGGTATACTGTCTCCTCCTCACTAGAAGCACACACGTAAAAGTGAATGCAAGTGCGCTGCACTTGTAGTGCTGTGTACTAACGGCGGCCTGGCTGCCAAGTATGTTGAAAACAGCTTTTTATTTGCTTGTTTTGAGTCGTAGTGTTTGTAGCTGTTAGCTTTTATGATTAAGATATCAAACTTTGAGAAAATCCTTTAATTGTTAAGCTTTTTAAAACCTTAATGCCTGGATAACACTCCAAAGGCTTTCTTACCTCCCTTCTGCTCTGTACTGTCAAATGTCAGTTCCACAGTTATGCCAGGGTCCAGTGTACAGCTAACTTGAAAGATCACAAAACTATATGGCCAAAAACACTAAAATTAAATAGTTCATTTCCCGCCCCCAAAAGGTAGAGACTAGTGTAAATTTGTATAAAGCACAGACTTAAAATTAGGTTTCAAATAACCCCGGAATTAATCAACAAAGATAGAGGTGGGAAGATAGTGAACAAATCATATTTTCTAAACCTCTGATTCTACAGAAAAATTTTTAAAAAATATTCTGTAATAAAATGTTTCAAGAACCTAAATTGTAAAAAAAGAAAAATGTACTAAATGTGACACTTTTTGATAGAAATTCAAATTTTAATATTGGTAGATATTAGATGGTAAGCCAAGTGAAAATATTCTGACTGGATACCAGGAGACCCAGACATGAACTTCAGGCAAATAGCATATCCTCTTAAATAGTATGAAAACGTGTGTCTTTTTGTGAAGTTACCTTCCACTGAATTCTGAAATGGGTCTACATCACATAACAAAGCTTTAAAACCATTGACTCAAACGACATGTCTTACCTAATTCAGTAGCCAGTAATGATTCACTTTTTAGAATGACTTTTCCACTTAAGGTTGTTACACTTGCTCAACTAACAAGGCATTATCTCAAACTTTTGTAATACTTGGTCTATGCACTCATTGCAACATGCAAATTCCTTTTCATCATTCCTTCTTTGTGCTGAAAAAAAGAAAGAAGTGTCTCACATGGGAAAAAAAAAAAGACTACTGAAAATAAGAATGGAATTAGAACCTTGGTGGATTTATGTAAAAATCAAAACAGAAAGGCATCTATACTGCCTTATTTTATTATCCATAAATTGCAAACCAGTTTTACTCTGTTCATTCTGTTTCAGAGAGACAGAAAAAAAAAAACTTTCTTCCCCTGAATTTTAAATATATTCATAGGCACTTTAAGTATTTTATAAAAGGTTACTTGTCAAAATGCCTAATGATTTAGATGCTACATAGTTATCTTTAAACTGTACAGACTTTCTTTACTTTAAGAAAGAAAAGCATTTTTAATTTCCAAAGGATTCTCATCAAAAATTTAATAGCTTTTCTTCTTTACTGGCTAGGAAAAATTAGCAAAGGCCTGGATGTTTTTTGTTTATCCAAAATAACGTATTTTTCTTCTCCAGACTCCTATTCATCTAAAACTTCCTTATTATGGTGATAAAAATAAAGTTTTTACAAAGCATATGGACAATTCAAAGCTCTCTACACAATAGCAAAGTTTTTCAACACAATCTGGGATAAGAACACAAATATCAATACACATCATGCAGATGAAAGTGGAAAGCCTGATCCTTTGATATTTTATTCAACCCATTTATTAATTTCATATAAACACAATTCAAGAGATGTTTTGACAAAGCCATAGACTTGTGTATATTCTGATTAAGCACAGTAAAATTTTAAAAGTTAAATACAGACTTGCCTAACTTTTAAGACATTATTTCAAATTATCATGCTATTTGACCTTTGCACACATAATGTCCCAGTTTACCATAAATGAACTCCAAAATCAAAAGAGAAAAGATAACACAGGAAGAAAGGAAAGGATGTTTGAATGCTCATTTTTTAAAATTGGGTTTTTAAGGATTATTGCTTTTCTATATAGTATTATCCTGCACAGCAATATCCAAATTGCCTTTTCTTGATATTCAATGTTTTGAAGATTTTATCCTAACAATTACATGTCTGACTTTGCTTACCAATTTGGCAATGAGCTTAAGGTCATGCAGTGGCTTTGAGACCAGGCAAACCTAAATTCAAGTCTAGTTCCACCATCTACCAACCAAGTGACCAAAGCCTTTGTTTAATGCTTCTAAGCCTTAGGGTTCTTATTTATGAAGTGTATATTGGCTCATTTAATACTCCCAGTAACCTGACTAATAGAGTTTCAGTGAAGATCCAATGGGCTAATCAAATGTCTACAGAAATGCTATGCTCCTTCCTGGTTGTTACTCATTCTTTGCTAGTATGTTTTCTATCTCACCTCTATGTCCTCTTAGAATGAATGTGTCACACATCCAGATGCCACGCAGACATCAAGTCTCTTCAATATTTCTTCCCCTAAAATTTTTTCAAACTTCCTTATCAGATAATTATTGACTATACATGGAATTTGATAGCTAAGTCTCCATTATCTATCTGTTATATATTTATAACCTAAATTATTATTTATACTATTTCAGTATTTTTTGGTTTATGATGGTATGGATTTACATTCAGTATTCCAAATCAGACAGTAAATTCTTTAAGGTCAAGTATTATCTTACATCTTTTTCTATATTATCCAAAATACCTAGCAGAATGTCTTTACCCTTGTATGTACTATATAACGAGGATTTAATTCTGAATCTGTAGCAGAGAGAGAGAAAAACTAAAATTATATCATATATTTACTTCTACAAAACCCAGGCCTGTAGCATTGAGCTATACAACCTGACTTAGAGGCATGAGAAGTTATAGCCAGTTGTATGCTGGAGCCAGATCATACTCTCTTGCAACAGTAAATTGTTTACAATCTTTCTCCAACTCTACATGCATTATGTCTCATTGGATGCTTGAAATATGCCATTCTTGTGAGTATTTATACCGTGGGGATTGGCAAACACTACCTAACAAGGCATTTTATTTTTTTCTTCTTTCCTTTTTTCCTTCCTTTCTTCTCCTTTTTCTCTTATAACTTTTTTTTTGTGTGTGTGTGTGTGTGTGTGGTACTGGGGATTGAACTCAGGGGCATTCTACCTCCGAGCTATACCCCCAGCCCTATTTTTTATTCTTTATTTTGAAACAGGGTCTCACTAAGTTGTGGAAGGTCTCACTAGGTAGCTGAAGCTGGCTGCGAACCCAGATCCTCCTGTCTCAGTCTCCCAAGTGCTGGGATTACAAGCATGCGCCACCACGCCCAGCTCTCTTATAACTTTTTAAAAAGCCAGTTATTATATATTTATCAACACACCACAATGATAGATTTAGATTTATCTAAAGGATGTATCTAGATTTAAAGACATCTTAAACTTTTACAAACTCAGATAATCCATGCTTCTTTACCATAGTTAAGGGGCATTCTGTGAACATAGAAGTTGTATATTCATATTATTAGTGAAAGGAACACATAATTTCCATTTGAACATTATTTTCTAACATATAGGCATAGGTAGACAATTCCTCAACAAGACCCCCAAATCTCAGAAAATTAAAACAAGAATTAATAAGTGAGATGCCATTAAACTAAAATCATCAAGAGTCTAAAGAGAAAACCTACAGAATGGGAGAAGATTTTTACCAGCTATCACTCTGATAGAGAACTAATATCCAGAATATTCAAAGAACTTAAAAGATTTTAATTTTACACACACACACACACACACACACACACACACACAAACACACAAAAACCCAATCAAGAAATGGGCAATTGAATTGAATAGACACCTCAGAAAAGAAAAGATACAATAGATACATGAAAAAATATTCAACATCATTAGCAATAAGGGAGATGAAAATCAAAACTACACTGAGATTCCACCTAACTGCAATCAGAATGGCAATCATCAAGAAGTCAAATAACAATAAATGTTGTTGAGGATGTGGGGAAATAGGAACTCTTCTACACTATTGGTGGGATTACAAACTAGTTTAGCCACTATGGAGATCAGTGTGGAAATTTCTCAGACATCTGGGAATAAATCCACCATATAATCCAGCTATACCATTCCTGGGTATCTTTCCAAATGGACAGAAATCAGAGAACTTACATTGATATATGCATACCCATGTTCATAGCAGCACAATTCACAATAGCCAAATTATGGAACCAACCTAGATGTCTATCAACAGATTAATGGATTATAAAATCATGGGAAATGCACAAATGCACACAATGGAATTCTACTCAGCAATAAAGAACAAAATTATGTAAGTTGCAAGAAAATGGAAGGACCTGGAGAAAATTATGCTAATTGAGATTAGCCAATCACAGAAAGTGAAGGGATATATGTTTTCTCTAATATGGGCAAGCTAGGAAGTAATTGGGATACAGAGGGACTCTAGATAATAGAGGAAAAGCTTCAGTGGAGCCAGGGAGGTGGTCTAAGGAAAGGAGAGGGAGAAGACCGAGGTTCATTAATAGAATTTCTACCATCAACCATGTGTACATATGTGAAAATACCAATGTTAATCTCAGTACTCTGTATTGGGAAGGGGGGAAATGGAGAGGTCAGCCTGGGCCTTAGTATATTGCAACCACATTCAGAAGAAGCATTTTTTTTTTTTTTTTTTTTTTTGCGGTACTGGGGATTGAACTCAGGGGCATTCTACCTCCGAGCTATACCCCCAGCATTTTTGTCACTGGTACTGGAGAGTGAACCCAGGGACAATCTTTCTCCAAGCTACACCCCCAGCCCTTTTTATTTTTTATTTTGAGACAGAGTCTCAGTAAGTTGCTGAGGGTCTCTCTAAGTTGCTGAGGCTGATCTCGAACCTGCAGTCCTCCAACAGAAACATTCTTTAGGTCAACGGTGAAAAAGAGGGGACAGGCACATTAATAAAATCTTGGTTTGCACATGATATGTTTTTATGCTATGAAAACGTTTCTTCTGAAGACAGATACAAAATACCACTGAAGATGAAAATGCCACACCACACCAAAATCACATACTGAAAGTCCAATGATCCATCAAACACACTCAGGACAAGACTTTATTATATGTGAGCAGAGAAATTCATCTCCTATTTCAGGAAAACTAAAAACTTTCTCTTACCACAAAGTCAGCATTGAATCACCTTAACCAGGATGTCCAAGGGAGAGTTGAATCCCCAGTATACAATGGCAACAGACAGGCACAGGGTCTGACTACTTTGCAATGAACCAAACTTAATGGTCGAATTTCCTCCTATTTATAACTTCCCAGGACTGGGGCTCTGGAGTGCTCCATGAGACCCCTGCCAGGACCTATGTGCCTTGAGCTCCCCTCCGCATCCCATCTGTCTGCAGACAGATGGCATCTAGGAGCTAATCTTTCTCTGTTCAAGTGGAGACCTACAGGTGTTACAGACCTAACTATAAGGATTTCATTGAGGGGCTCACCCAGATGTTAACAGAAGAAACTAAGGAATGTGTTTGGACAGGAATTGTGAACCTCTGGAACATATTTTGTGACAGGAACAAACATCCCAAGTATTTTCCCTCTGCGGGATCACTAGGACCCACCCGCTCACATTCTAAATGAGGAGCATATCCACTACGGCATGTCTAAATAGAGACCCAAGATTATGGTGCTTACTGGGGCAAAGCAGCAAGGAAAAACATCCAAACTAAAAAGACAGTTTACTCTGTAAACAGTAATTTTAAATGGACATTTGACTTCAGATAAGTTGAAACATCTGAGCTTGAATCGCATGCCAAATTAAAACACATATAAACCATCCTTTGGGGTTGGAAAGTTTCCTGTGATGGTGTGGTAACATAAGTGTATTCTTGACGCAGACCTGCTCCTAATCATGTCTCTTCTGTGTTTGGAACCCGTCAGTTGTCCCCTGTTAAACCATAGGATGAAGTCCAAAGTCTCAGTACGCTGTGCAAAGCACTAATGATCCCTTCTCCTGCCTCGTGTTTCAGTTCCAGTCATCCCTGGACATTCTCTGCACCACTTAATATTGCATCTTCCCACGCCCTCATTTCCACGTTTTTACACAGCTCTTCTATACCTGAAGCTCTGGCTAATTCCTATATATTTCTGAAGACCTCAAATTAGACCTTTTCCTTTCTGGGAAGCCTTAAGTGACTCCTGAAGAAGTGGTTAGCTTATCCACATCAACAGGTACTTTGTTCATGTAATGCTTAATGTATTTTAAGAGCCTATATACTTGTCTCTATCTATTAGTAAGCAGTCAGCTTCCTAAGGGCAGGGACTCTGTTTTGTTCATGCTGACTCCTTAACATGCTGCCTTGCATAGTGAGTTGTCAATAATCATTTGCTTACTAAATGTATAATTTAAGCTCTATAATAGTGTGCTATTAAAATTAGTGACCACAAGTACCAGAGTGGGTGGAGTCATTGCAGAGAATTCATGAGAGAAGAGAGTCTGTCCTATCCACCACTGTGGGTCTCAGCAAAAACATCATACACGACTCATGGCAAATACTCAATAAACATTTATTGAATAAAAAACTGTCCTTTTGAAAAGCATTCAGGGTATATGACACTATCCTTGACATAGTGTTCAACAGGACATTAATATTAATATCTCTACTATAAATGTTAAGCATTTATATATTTTTAAATTATAACTCAGGGGAAAATTACCATTCTTGTTGTAGAGATCATTACTAATTTTAACATTAATATATTTGCCTATTACAGATTGTCTTAGTTCGTTTTTCAGTTGCTATAACTGGATACCACAGACTGAGTATAAAGAATATTCAAAGGATGATCTGGTTCAGCAGGAGGCTCAAGAATGGATGGTTTCTTATAGGTGTGGAGTAATATCTCATTGTTATTTCAGTTTGCAATTCCCTAATGACATAATAGGTTGAACATGTTTTCAGAGACTTGCTTGCCATCTATGTGTCATATTTCTTTTTCATTAAAATTTCTTTTTATTTTATTTTAAAAACATATGGATGGTTTATTTCTCTTTTTAAAGTAAAATAGCTAAATACATTTTTACAAAAAGCACTAGCTTTTGTATATCACAGTCATACCTCTATAAATTATGCAAAAAATGTGCATAGTTAGTATGAATGGCAAAAGCACTCTTATCTATATCATCAAGAATCAAGTTGCATTTGCAGAGACTCATGGTAATCACATTACAGCGACATAAATGATGCCTCCTACCACTTCCCAGCCCTATGCTTAACATTTCAGTAAAATAGTCTCCTTTTTACATCTTTAGGTGGAGAAAATATCTTTGGTCAGACTGAATATTGTGCTACAAATTGTTACTATGAAAATACACCCCTATTTTATTTTTAGTAAAAGAAGAAAACAATGAAAATTATATGAAGTTTGGTTTTCATCTAGAGAAATGATTAAAGATTGAGCATCTTGTATTAAGAAAAACAAAGCAAAAGTTGGTAAAGTTTGTTTCAACATTTCACTTTTCTCTTGCACAAGAATCCCCTTCATTTCCATGGCTCCTCTTTTGGGTCTACATTCTAGAAACTTTATTTTCTCTGTACTCAGAAATCAGCAAAGACATTAACATCACAGATGGCATTTGAGCGGCTCAGATTTGTAGACAGAGTGAGAGGAGCTGCAGTTGGAAGCTCCCATGTGGTATATTGGAGAATGTGGCATTTCCATTCAATTCTCTCAACAAGAAGAAAGGTAAGCCAGTGGTAGTTGGGCATGTTAAGTGTGTGGCAAGAGAAGAGTTTCAGGAAAAGCAGGGTGAGTGCTTGTCTTCGTGTGTTCAGACTGTTATAATAAAATACCCAAAACTGAGTAGCTTTTGAACAACAGAAATTTCTCATAGTTCTGGAGGATTTCTCCAAGATCGAGGCACCAGCAGATTCAGCCTGGCAGAGGCCTACTTCCTGGTTTACAGATGAATTTGTCTAATTATGTCTTCCCCCTGGTGGACGGCATTAGCAGGCCCTCTGTAGTCTGTTTCATGCAGATGGAACCCTCATGATCTAATTACCTGTCAAAGGCCCTGCCTTCTAACCACCATCACTATGGGTATGTTTCAAGATAGGAAATTTGAGGAAACTCAAGTATTGAGACCATAGCAATGATACTGGCTGTGTTTTGTCAGGTCATGTGTCAAGAACTGGATCCCCTATTCAGAGTCAGAGATTCCAAACACTAGACAAGAATAAGGGATGGCCCCAGACCAAAGGCAAATGGCTCAGAAAGATATCTAGAGCAGAGCCTGAAAACAAAAATCAGGGTTTTCAAGATGAGCCTGGGTCAGTATTGGATAACTGTTCCTCATCTCCTTGATTTCCTACAGTTCTCTATCAGTCACACTCAGTACAGTGGGTCAGTCATCACACTCTGTGTGGGGTTTAGGGTTGGCTGCATCCTCTCACAAGGCTTGCTGGTAGTAAACCTTCAATAAATGCTTCTTGAATTTAAAAAGAGCAAACATTATTCAGAAAGATTGATGATAGATAGACATGTGCATGCATATGAGCTCTACACAAATGGCTTGTTTTACAAGAGTATCATCTCAATTTAAAAATCCAGGTTAAAAAATTGTAATACTAACACTAAAGCTCTGTAAATAAAACATAATTCAAATATAATGCATCTGGGGGCAATGGCACATGCCTGTAATCCCAGTACTTGGGAAGCTGAGATAGTAGGATCACTGGCTTGAGGCCAGCATGCCATAAGTTATCAAGACCCTGTTTCAAAATAAAAAAGGGCTAGGAGTATAGCTCAGAGGTAGAGCCCCCTCCAGGTTCAATTCTCAGTAGTACACATATCACACACACAATACACACACACAATATACACACACACACAAACACACATAGACACACACATACACACACACACTACAACATGGTCATCATGTAAAGTATATTTTTCAACCCTCTGAAGTTTGTTGCTAACTAGTACTTTCTGGAGAAGACTTATATCTGCAAAATGCTTCCAGAATCTATATGAAAACTGCTAAGTTAGACAAAAGAACCTAAGACACCCGAGCCCCAGATCATCAGTAAATTATATAAAAATCATATTTTGACTCTTTGATCATTTTAATGAAGTTTATTGAAGCTGAACATAAGAGTCAGGTTCTTCAAACTTTACCAAAATTATGTAGTTAATTCAGAAGGAAATCTTCACGGCAAGGTTTGTTTTGTTTTCTTAGTAGTGGTTTTGTAACTAACTAGGAACATTGAGTCGGGATAGAGGTGAATGTTCAAGCCTTCTTCACCTGGAAACTCTGACCTCTGGCTTCTTGGTATCCAAGTAGTATTGGGGGAAATTACAAGTTCCACTTGACTCTGAAAATAAATGTGAGCACTTCCTCAAGCCCAACCATAGCATGGCTTTCCATTTGAAGTGAAATCAATATAATCCTTTTCTTTTGAAATCATCTGTGTACCTCTCTTTTTAAAAAACACATACCCAAATCACTAATTTTGATTCTTCCACAGTAAAACTAGTTTGGAAGTGAAAAAGAAGAGCTCTGAGAATATGGATTGGGTTCTAGTTCTAATTCAACTCCCTGGCCATGTGAGCGGGTTAAACAACTGACCACTACTGCAGTGGTCCATCTCCAGACTGCAAAGAAAAAAAAAAAAAAAGGAATCCTGTTGTCTTGGCTATTTTGTGATAAGAACCAATGAAATAAATCAAAGAAAAGCAACTTTGCAAATTATAAAGCACCAAAAGCTCTGATGGTGCCGATGCCAGTTCTTACTGGCTCTCCACTGATCTAGATCAGCAGCTCTGCAGCTGGGCAGGCTGCCTTCCTGTCTGCCTCACAGGCAACCTCCAGACATGTTCTGTGGTTTTCTAGCTGCCCATACTTGCAATGGCCTTGAGTTTTTCCTGTCTGCTCATCTGAGTCTTTACTTCCTTCAGAGACTTCGACTCCCTCCTGAAACATTCAGTCTAATCCACCCACTAGGATCTTTGCTCTCAGAAGTCTTTTTACACATATATCATCAACATCAAATAGAGCATTAATTTATACTTTTATATTCTCTGGTTATTATAGTCATGATGCTCTCCAGTGTAAATTTCTGTGCATGAAGACAGCATCAACTACATCTTTTATACAAATCATTCCAAGTGCCTAGCTCAGGGCCAGCTAGCAGACAGCTTCTTTAGGATAAACTCTGTAGTTTCTATCTTTTTTCCAAAGCTATTTGCTGAAGAGGAGTTCAATGCCTCTAATCCATTAAGTCTTCTCTGTTTTTTGTTTGTTTGTTTTGTGTTTTGTGGTACTAGGGATAGAACCCGGGGCATTCTACCTCTGAGCTACACCCCTAGTCCTATTTTATTTTTTTATTTTAAAACAGTGTCTCACTAAGTTGCAGAGGTTCTCACTAAGTAGCTGAGGCTGGCCATGAATGTGGGATCTTCCTGTCTTAGCCTCCCAAATACTGGGATTACAAGTGTGTGCCACCATGCTTGGCTTGTCCTCTCTGTTTTATCTTTAAGATTAAGTCTCATATTTTCTCACTTCTATCTCATCTGTAACACATCAATATCTTCTTTACTGCATTCCTACTGTATCAACAGCTCTCAACTAATCCACTTTAAAAACACAACCAGAAAAAAATCCACTTAAAACAATCTAACTAGGCTTGCTTTACTCTTAGAACATGTATTCGGCCTTTCATTTCCCTTTGAATAAAATCCTAATACTCAATATCGAACTCCAGGGCCAGATGTGATCCAGCCCCACTAATCTCCTCTACCTCTCCGTCTACCCCAGGCAGAAGGGCCTGATTCAGTCAATCTCAGAGGCCAAGGCCATTGGCCTCAAGGCCTTTGAACACACTACCACTTTCCTGGAAGGTTTCCCCAGGGTGATGCAGAACCCTTTCCTTTTCTCTATTAGGTGTAGAGAAGCCTCAGGCTTCTCACCTCAGGCTCAGCACCACTCCAACTTTTCTTATTCTTCCAAAGAACTGTTTTAGCACATCTATCTCTATATATGTCATTTTACTTATAAAATAGGTAATTACCAATTATTTTTCAGTTTACTCCTAAGTTAATTCTCCCCTAAGTTAATTCTCCTCTTTCTAGATCGTAAAAAGCATGAAAGAAAGGGTCAAGCATGCTTCCCCCCATCATTGTGTACTCAGCACCTGGCACACAGAGGGCACTTGAAAATACTTGTCAAATAAAAATTTAAGAAACAAGCTTAAATATTTAGTCCATGCCGAGTGCTGGAAATACCAAGTAAAATAATTGTAGGCCACTAGCCCTTAGCTAATACCTCTTTCTAACTGAATGCTCAATGATATCATTTTAGTAGCTTGAATTTGACCATGATGGAGCATTTGCACCAAGAAAAATGACCAATGCAACAAGGAGGTCTATCCTCTTTCTTACCTGCTACTTGAATGGATATTTGCACACCAATATTCACAGCAGCCTAATTCATAACAGCTGAAAAGTAGAAACAACAATGGATGGATGGATGGATGAACAAAATATGGCATACAATGAAATATTAAAAGTGAAGAAAATTCTGATACATGCTCCCATATGGGTGAACATTGAAGACATTAAGTTGAGTGAAGTAAGCAAAAAGAGAGATAAAAACTATAATATTCCACTAATATAAAGTATCTAGAGTAGTAAAATTCATTGAGAGAGAAAGTAGAGAGGTAGTTTCCAAAGGCAAAGAGGATGAGTAATAGGGAGTTATTCTTTGGTGGGTGAAGAGTTACAGTGTGGGAAAATGAAAAAAATACTGGAGATGAAAGGTGCTGGTTTTTGCACATGATGTGAATGTGAATGTATTGAATACCACTTGGTTGTATGTTTAAAATGGTTAAAATGGCAAATTTCATGTTCTGTGTCTTTTACTACAATGAAAAATAATTGTAAATAAAGTTATGAGAGATAAAGACCAAGTAGAGGCCTGGATGAGTTTCTAGTAAGGAGACTAAGAACTTCACACAAGAGGCAACACCTAAGAATAAAAGAAAGGGCAAAGTATTTTTGGACAAAAGAAATATTATGTACCAGGGAAAGAGGCATAAGAGAGCAGGGTATGTTCAAAGAACAGCATAACGGAAAGGTCTAGCCAGAGAAAAATTTGAACTGTAATCTCAAAAAGATCCCAAAGAAACATTACCTGCTACTTACTTAGATCTTGATAGGTCACATATATTGCATTTGGTTATTCAACAGACTGTCTAATTACCCCAAATATCCATTTTTCCATACTAGATTTCAATTTATTCAATTAACAGTGAACTTGAAGGTGAGAATTTTGCCCAAGATAGAGAACCATGTTTTAAAATGTAATCAGCCAGGCGTGGTGGTGCACACTTTTCATCTCAGTAATTGGGAGGCTGAGACCAAGGATTCAGATTTGCTGCCAGTCTCAGCTACTTAGTGAGGCCCTCTGCAACTTCATGAGACCCTGTTTCAAAATAAAGAATAAAAATAGATTTGAGAGTGTAGCTCGGAGGTAGAATGCCCCTGGGTTCAATCCCCAGTACAGCAAAAAAATAAAAATAATAATAATATATAAATAAAAATGGTAATCAAAAGCAATGAGCGGGCGTGGTGGCGTATGCTTATAATCCCAGCATTCGGGAGGCTGAGACCGGAGGATCCAGGTTTGAGGCCAGCCTCAGCTACCTAGTGAGGCACTCCACAACTTAGTGAGACTCGGTTTCAAAATAAAGAATAAAAAATAGGGCTGGGGGTGTAGCTCGGAGGTAGAATGCCCCTGAGTTCAATCCCCAGTACCGCAAAAAAAAAAAAAAGCAATGAAATTTCTATGAAGCCCAACTACACATTTCAACATCCAAAGGCAAAGCAAGGAGAGCTGGCACCATACAACCCAGAGCAGCACAAGCAGCCTAAGCCCTGAGAGAAGTCTTCATTATTGGCTTAAGTTGCTTTCATGAATTATTAAAAAGCTCACTAAACTCTCTTCTCTGTAGTATATTTTAATAATTAAATGTAGTATTCAGGGCTGTGGTTAATACTTTAAATTGTTTGATTAATTGTAGGAGTCTATTAAAAGTTGACAATAAGTCTCAATTGCTATTGCCTATTATTGACCATAAAGAGCTGACCACAGAAAATAGAAGTCGAAATCAAAACATTCTGTCACTACAATCAGCATGGGTCATGTCAATATCATAAAAGTCGAAAACAGTGTTTCTTACAACAAAAGTCATTGAGTAACTGGGCAAAGGAAAATTTGCTATAACTCACTGGAATGAGTTCTGAGACCCAGAGACCTGTCCTAATGTCCAAAGGTCTTCCCATATATGAACACCAGGTCAAGGTCTCATGTCAGACGTTCTGAATGAAGGAAGAGATAAATGACCTATGGAATGGATTTAAAAAGAATTTGAGACAGAAGTGCGTACTTCATTTCACTGCTTTAAACCCAGTTAAATACCGAGGTCAAATTTAGGCCATGGAGGGAGAAGTAAAGGCATTTCTTCATGAAAAAAAGGAGTTGTCAGGTTTGATCATTTCTCCTCCTTTCATATGTCATCTTGTTTGGCCCCGTTTTCTTTCTTTCTTTCTTTCCTCTACTCATTATAATCCTCACGAGAACATCATTTAGTTAAACACCCTCCACCCAATGCCGTAAGAGAATGGAGGTTGCTTCTTTCTGTCTTTGGGGTTTGGTTTTTCCCATAAGTATGTTTTTAAAAACTATATTCTTCCTTCATATCAAAACCCATGCAGTTTCTTTCTAATTTTAGCTTCCCTCTGTGACCAGCAACCTGCAATCAGAATTTTGGCATATAAATATAGGGCTTTGCATTTTATGAGTGCTGCTGTTGAATTTGGGCATATAATATGGGAAGTTTTAGAACATTTTTCATACCAACCATTAATCTCCTCCTCCTCTTTGCTACCATCACACTGTAACTCCACCTGTATCCTTATTTATACCAATTCTGGCATGTTTGGTATTATATGCTTCATGAGGGTAAAATTAAATTTAGTTTGCTATTTCATTCAACATTCACTGACTGGAAGCTGTGAGCCAAGGTACTGACTGAGATAGGCAATAGAGACACTCTCCTTAAAGAATCTATTTTATTTTTATTCCTCCTCACATACATTGTATATATGTTTGTTGAATTAAACTAAATTGCTAGATGATGTCTTGTCTTGAAGATGCTGGGGGACTCTGGCCTAGTTAAATAATCAAGTGTTTCTTACCATGAAACTTCATGTAACTGTTTCCTCTTCAGAGTCTCCAATAAGAATTATTACTGGAGTGGAGTGGCAAAGACCACAGAGGAAGGGAAAGGAAAGCTCCGTCCTGACTGGAAGAGCCCAGGAGAGTGGACAGCATGACTTGTCCAAGCCCTTTTGCACTGACATCTGCAGGAGGGCATCCATGTTAATCTTAGATGGCTATACTTCAAATACAAATTTCTTGAATAATAAACTTGACCTAACTCAGAATCCAAGAGTAACCAGAGTTTAACTCATTGATCAAACTTTATACAAAGCTTGTTGAAGTTGTCAACCAAAATGCTTCCTTCCTGTCTTCATACAGTGGCCAATGAATGGACATACCATGGACAAAGATGGTATCTAGCCAGCAATGCAGAAAGAGACTAAGTCACAAGACCACTCTGGCCAATTACTGTCACAGCAGATAATCTACAGATAAGGGGATTTAAAGTCCAAAACCTTAAGAGGCCTTTGGAGGCCTCTTAAGGTTTATTTGTACTCTTATTTGTATTACAGATTAAACCAAGCTCATTTTATTTATGAATTTCTACTTATGAAGTTCCTTACAGAAAATAATAATTTTCACCATTTATTCAATGATTATTGTCATTCTGTGTCAGGCCCTGTGTTTAGTGCTACATACTCACAGTAAATATGACATGCTTTCACGGAAGCACCCAGCCCAGTGAAAGAGCAAGCAATTAAATAAACGTGCTGATGGGGACCAGATTTTAAATCCCCATTCAACTGCTCACTCACACCAATCTTCCTTATAACTAAGAGAGTATTTACTTACTTGATTGCAAAGTTAAAAAAAAATAGGAAGAGATAGAGGGCAGAAAAAATTAATGAGGGGGGAGGATGGAAGGATAAAGAGTACGTAAAGAAAAAGAATGAAGTAGTAAGATTAAAATGAAAAGTCACAAAAAACTAAAATCAAAGGGAGCATTTTAGAGGCTGTCATGAAAGCAACTATGGAATACACATTTATAAGGTGTGGTGTAAGAGCAAAAATAATTGCTAAGCGTTATATTGAGGTAGAAATTGAATTTTCCTCCAACCTTATTTGTTGTTATTGTTGTTGTTGTGAAATTAAAGTTAAAACAGTATGGGCTCAGTCGGGTGTGGTGGTGTATGCTTTTAATCCCAGTACTTGGGAGACAGAGAGGAGGATCACAGGTTCATGGCCAGCCTCAGCAACTTAGTGAGGCCCTGGGCAACTTATTGAGACCTCAATTCAAACTGAAAGAATAAAATCAGGCTGGGGATGTAGCTCAAAGGTAGAATACCCCTGGGTTTCATCCTCAACACCAAAAAAAAAAAAAAAAAGAAAAAGAAAGAAAGAATAGTATGGGCTCATGTCTGGCCTGCCAGATCATTCATGCTTCTTTGCGATTCTATATAGAGACAGAGCCCCCTGATGCCCCAAAATGTAGAGTGTACCTTTGTATCGCAGGTTCTATAACTAGAGTGTATCCAGGTTCACAGTATGAAAATGCCAACATTTAACTAAACAATTAGCTAAGCATAACCTTTCTCAGGCTGAGGAGTTGTAATTCATTGTATCAGTGAAGGCTCCAAGAAGAATATGATCCATTCACGGATAATCTGCGTTTTAAAACAAAAAGTGCAAGATATGTATTCAACGGAAAAAAACCATTGTAAGGGGATGTGAAGGAAAGAGCAGAGCAGATATTCAATAGCTGAGTAAGGGTGGAAGAAACGAGGAAGAACACAGTGGGTGTGTGGGCCTAAGAGCTATTGTACTCATCAAATACTGTGATTTCCAAGAAATTCTTCTCACAAGTTGTTCTTTTGTTTCTTCTAGTCTGATATTTTTTAAAATGGTGACTTTTGGACTATTACTTTAACCAGAAAAGTTGCTTACCTTTTCCTGTCCTCAGTAAATTTAATGTAAGTTATACCTATAGTGTTCTGAATGCGTATAGGGTTTTCGGATTTTCTTTTCCCTCTTTAGAGAAGTTAAGGGAAAACTTTTTTGCTTCCATTTCTTTCCTGCACAATATTAGGGATTTAAATTTCTAAACTAAAGGCAGATCTACATGAAATATTATGATATGTACAAGAAATTACAAGTTGTTTCTTGGGGTTCTTTGAGGAAATGAATAAATGAATGGAGGTGAATGAACAAATATATAAAGTTCTCAAGATGGGCCTGCCTTCAGGCTGAGCCCTTCACTTATTTCATAATTCTAATAACAATGCTAAAGTACCTAAAATAGAAGCTCTTACAGTCTTTTTTTGGAAGCTCAGAGTGGTTAAATAACTTGCCCAAGATTGAACAGCTACCAAATAGAGTCACGATTCAAATAAGCAATTGAATTCCAGAGCTCAGGTGTCTAACCACCTGGTAGGACTGCCTCCTCAGGAATGTTACACAGCAAGGTCTGAGCTTAATCCTCTGGGTCTGTTGTTTCTCCACTACAGCATGGGTGTCAGAAGCCAGAAGATATATGCAGCCATTTGTCAGCAAGTTGATTGTATTCAAAGACCTGTAAGAGGAAATTCTACTGGGGTAGGTGGAAAAAAAAAAGTTAAAATATCTTACAGAGAGCTGGGCGTGGTGGCACATGCTTGTAATCCCAGAATTGGGAGACTGTGACAGGAGGATCGCAGGTTCGAAACCAGTCTCAGCTACTTAGTGAGGCCCTCTGCAACTTAGTGAGACCTTGTTTCAAAATAAAGAATAAAATATGGGGCTCAGGGTGTAGCTCAGAGGTAGAATGCCCCTGAGTTCCATCCCTAGTACCACACACACAGAAAAAAAAAATTACAGAGAAAAGAAATAAAGATACATGGTAGATTAATAAGTGAAATTTTAATGAATTTTAAAAGGAAATCAGGAAACTTTTAAAAAATGACATGGTCATGGTCATCATTTTAGCCTATGTTCTTTTCCTCCAAACTTACTCATCTCTTTTTGTTTATTGCATTGTTTTTTGTTGTTGTTGTTGTTTTTCTGCTACTTATTGCTTTAGGTGTGAGAGTCGCTGAATGTTTTAGCAGGGCTCCACTGTGGTGCCATTTATACCCTGGGATGCTTCCTCATGGGTGAGGGAAGAATGCAAAGAGATGACTGGGCTTTGTTGGTAGAATGGACACTGAGATCCCTTGCGGCAGAGGAGGTGTGAGCAGCCTGGGGAGTCTGTGGGAACAGTGCGAGTGGGTCTGCAACTGACCCACTCAAAAGAGTCTTCCTCAAAAGCCAGGCCTCCTTCTTGTACGACAGTGTTCAAGATGGTGCTCCCATGCATTTCATAAAACAGTGCTTGGCACAGGGTAGGTGCCCAGAAACTATTTGTTGACTCAATGAAGTGGGGAAAAAGCATACATACTAATCATGTGATTGGTAAGAGAAACTGTTAGTGACAAACACAAAAAGTACAAAAATTTTTAAAAAAACTTGTTTTGGGAGGCTGAGACCGGAGGATCCGGGTTCGCGGCCAGCCTCAGCTACCTAGTGAGGCACTCCGCAACTTAGTGAGACTCGGTTTCAAAATAAATAATAAAAAAAATAGGACTGGGGGTGTAGCTCGGAGGTAGAATGCCCCTGAGTTCAATCCCCAGTACCGCAAAAAAAAAAAAAAAAAACCTTGTGTATCTTTATATGCACATATGAAAGTCATAAATATTTTATAGGGTTCACAGAGTATAATGATATTTATTCTTCCAAGAAAACGACTTCTTGAGAGAACAGAAAATTTCCATGTAGTCCTACAGCATTAAAAAAAAAGGCTTACATTGTAAAATACCAATTATTTGAGATTTCTGTGATGCAGATGTTACTTAAAACAAATGTTCATAAACAGCTTTAAAATAAATCTTTCTGTCAGAAGACATATATATAGTTTTATATGTAGGATATATATGCATACATATATATTTGAGTATATTTGTATATATCTATCACAAAATGTGTTTATCACAGAAAATAGTTGTTTTTTCCAATCTGATCTGTACAGTATGACATATTATTTGAATGTTTATTTTGCCTTAATGATTTCCCTCAATGACTTCATTATTTTTTCTATTAAAAAAAATCTATATAGCCACCTCTCCAAAGAGACTTAGTTACTTCTGAGTTTCCTAGTTGTCCTTTTCTAGATTGCTGACAGTTCTGGAGTATTTTGTCACTATAAGATTGAGTTCCAATTTTATGACTCACTTTCTGGACACCAATTTTCTCAAACCAGTGTCCATTTAACTTCACTGACAATGATAATTTTGAAATAAACATATATGCACTCATGGATGGTACTTTAGAAGCTATTACTAATGTGGGTTTTAAATTGAATTCCATTTTAATGTTCAAAGTGGGTTTTATAGTATGTGCTTCCTTCTAATGTGTTTTTACTGTGAAAATAAAGTTTTATTTTTCTCTAAACCTATCATAAAAGAATGCAGGTCAATATGATGTGACTGAACATTGGTACTATTAAATCTTAGAGGTTTTAGCCTGCTTTTACTTCTATAACAGTTAAGTAGATATGTGTGGTTGCAGAATATGAACTAGCCTATCATGATTCCCCTTCAAAGCAACCAAATTAGAAGTGTTGCATTATGATAGTGTTTGGTGACTTCCTTCTCCTGACCCTAACTTCTAACTGTCCGCCCATTCCCAGTACTTTCATTACACTTCCTGGAGTCCTCAATCCCTGGCCTTTCCTCTAAACTCATTCTATCTTCTTGCCTTAATTAAAACCACACTCTATCCTTGGTCACTGCTTCCCTAGAAATCTCAAGTAGAAAATGTGGCTCAATGCTCTTGGTATCTCAGAATAAGGAAGCAGAGCCCAGATCTTCTTTACTCAGTAGAACTTCAAATCAATCCTCATACCACCAGTCCTCATGTAAAATCCGCCTTTCCATGGAGGTACACGTTTTCCAGCCATATTGCATTTTACCACCCCTTTTGTACTCAGAGTATGTCCAGGTTGTGTGGACAATTTTTCCACACACACACAAACACTTCAGCAGGTATTCCTCAAAATGTGATCTTCATAGTCACTGAATTCTTCAACCACTTGATGACTCTACTTTCTCCATGTCTGTGCCTTCCTGTCTTCACCTCCTTCGCTATGCATATAGGAATCCATAGTTCCAACAAACCAACATTTTCTTTTCAATATTCTCAATAACATTAATTTACTGTTCTTCCATTTGCTCTGAACCAGAAAATGCAAATTTTGTACAATTTATATGTCTATTCTTTCTATTTACTAAGACTGCAAAACACAAGAACACATCCATTTGTCTAACGCAAATTAATAATCTTCAACTATAACTGGACCCAGAGCACTGCTTGGCAACCCATCCAGGTTACTTTAGTCAAGTTTCTCATCTTCCATAACAGGTTGCAAATCTTCTCTGTTCTCTGAAGTTTCCTACCCCTCCACATCACCCCTGTCACTCTTAGCACAGCCCAACATTCATTTGTGTTTGTCCTTGCCCTTTTCACCTCTCCTCCTGCCTCAAAGGAGGTTTCACTTCTCCACTTAAGGCAAATACCTCCACCTGAATGCAGGATTCTATCCTTCTCATGCTCTTAGGAATGTGCTCTATCCACTAGTAACTTTCTTTTATGTTTTAATCTTTCCTTATCAACTGGTTTCTTCCAATAGCATACAATATTCTTAAGCCTTTCAAAACTGAAAATAAATTTTTTCATTGACTCCATACTCCCCTCGAATCTAATCCAACGTGATGGGGGTCTTCTCTCCCCATTCCATGTTTGTATGATCAATGCTATTTCCAACAACACTAGATAGAATATCAATATAGTTAATTATTTGCATTTTCTTAAAATATATACAGATTACTTTAGATTATGTAAAGCTCATCACCAAAAGCAAACCTACCATATGAACCTCGATATTTCTTTGTTACTTTTTTGTCCTTGTAGCAGATCTAATTAAAAGTATAGGAAGTACTGAATAAAGTTTTTATCAGTTATTTGAATAGATTCTTTTCCATGTGTGTAGTTCTGATATCAATTTAACAAAATGATCCATATATTACTACTGATATTCAGCTGGGAATGGTGATGCATGCTTGTAATCCCAGTACTTGAGAGGCTGAGACCAGAGGATTGCAGGTTCTCGGCCAGTCTCAGCTACTTAGTGAGGCCCTCTGCAACTAAGCGAGACCCTGTTTCAAAATAAAGGATAAAACATAGGACTGGGAGCATAGCCCGGAGGTAGAATGCCCCTGGGTTCAATCCCCGGTAGCACACACACACACACAAAAAAAAAACCTACTGATATTCAACTTTAGGATTTTTTTCCTTTTAATTAATTAAAAATTTCATTTTATTATTATATATGTACAAAATTTTACATGACCCAAATATATACATATAAGAGTAAACACAAAGAAATCTCATTCTCACATACCTCCAATGTGTTATTATCTTCAATAACTTCTTCAACATCTTTACCACATTTATTTTTTGTAAAAATTACATACTTATTTTCTTTTTTCACTCATACTTCTTCACAATACTACTATATATAGTGTGTGTGTATGTATTTGTGTATCACTAGGGATTAAACCTAGGACCATTCTACCTCTGAGCTAGACGCCCAGGCATATTTCATTTTTTTATTTTGAAAAAGAATCTTACTAAGTTGCTGAGGGCCTCAATAAGTTTCTGAGACTGACTTTAAACTAATAATTTTCTGATCTCAGCCTCCCAAGTACTGGTATTCAAGTGTGCACTACCATGCCTGGCTCTACATATACTTTTTTTTTTTTTAATTTTATTGGTGCGTTGTAATCATACATCTTAATGAGGTACAAGCTGGTAAAGACATACACACATACAACACTGGTTTAACCCTTCCCCAATTCCAAGCCCATTCCCTTCCCACTCCCTCCTTCTCCTGTTTGGCTTAGTGATTGACTTTGATATGTTTGTGAATATACATCAAGTGCATTAGAATGTTTCCTTCTTCTTCCCTCTCATCACCTTCATTTAGGTCCACTTCTTTGCTCATCTAAGGTTTCTCTTTTATCTAGAGTCCCTCCTATGACCCACTTTCTCCCAAGCTTCCGCATATTAGGGAGAGCATCTGATTTTTTTTACTTTTTGTGACTGACTAATCTCACTTAGCATAATGTTTTCCAGTTCTTCCATTTACCTGCAAATGACATGATTTTGTTCTTCTTTATGGCTGAGTAGAATTCCATTGTGTACATATCCCATAGTTTTATAATCCATTCACCTGTTGATGGACATTTTGGCTGGTTTCATAGTTTGGCAATTGTAAACTGTGTGGCTATAAACATAGATACACATGCATTAGTCTGGTACTTTGATTTCCATTCTTTGGGGTAGATACCCAAAAGTGGTATTGCTGGATCATATGGTAGATTCATTCTCATTCTTCTTGAGGATCCTCCATACTGTTTTCAATCTCACCAACAATGTAATAGAGTTCATACTTCTCCACACTCTTGCCAGCATTTGTTGTTGTTTATGTTTTTAATGAGTGCTATTATAATTGGGGTTAGGTAAAATCTCAGGATAATTTTGATTTGCATCTCTCTGACTACTAATGATGTTGAACATTTTTTCATACATTTATTGGCCATTTGTATTTCTTTTTTTTGTGGAGTGTCTATTTAGTTCACTAGCCCATTTTTTATTGGGTAATTTGTTTTCTTAGTGGTGAGTTACTTGCGTTCTCTGTATATTAGATATTAGTCCTCTCTCCGAAAAGTAGTTGGCAAAAATTTTCTCCCACTCTGTGGGCTCTTTGTTGAGGTTCTTGATAGTTTCCTTTGCTGCACAGAAGCTCTTCAGTTTAATGCAATCCCATGTATTTATCTTCCTTTGAGTTGCTTGTGCCTTTGGGGTCTTGTTGAGAAAGTTTTTACCTGTGCCTATGTGTTGAAGTGTTGGTCCTATGCCCTCCTCAAGTAGCTGCAAGGTCTCTGGCCTGACTTCCAGGTCTTTGATTCACCTTGAGTTGACTCTTGTGCAAGGTGAGAAAGTGGGGTTTATTTCCATTTTCCTGCATATGGTTAACCAGTTTTGCCAACACCATTTGTTGAAGAGGATATCTTTTATCAACATATGTTTTTGGCCCCTTTGTCAAAAATTAGTTGATTATAAGCCTGTGAGTCTGTTTCTGAGTCTTCCATTCTGCTCCACTGGTCTATGTGTCTGTTTTTGTGCCAATAGCATGCTGTTTTTATTACTGTGGCTTTGTAGTAGAGTTTGAAGTCAGGTATTATAATGCCTCCTGCATGGTTCTTGTTGCTGAGAACTACTTTGGATATTAAAGGTTTTTGGTTGTTTCAAATGAACTTAAGGGCTGATTTTTCTATGTCTGTGAGGAATGACCTTGATAATTTAATGGGTATCGCATTAAATCTGTAGATCACTTTTGGAAGAATTGCTATTTTGATGCTATTTATTCTGTGTATCCAAGAACATGGAAGATCTTTTCATCTTCTAAGGTATTCTTTGACTTCGTTTCTCAATGTTTTATAATTTTCTTTGTAGATGTTGTTGACCTTCTTGGTTGAGTTTATTCCCAAATATTTATTTTTGGGGGGGATATCATGAGTGGAAGTGTTTTCTGGATTTCTTTTTCAGAGGATTTATGGTTGGCATACAGAAAAGTTTCTGTTTTGTTAAGATTGATTTTGTATCCAGACACTGCTAAATATGTTAATCAGTTCTATAAGCTTTTTGGTTGGCTTTGTTGGGTCTTCTAAGTATAATATCATGTCATCTGTAAATAGAGACAGCTTTAGTTCTTCCCTTCCTATTTTTATACCTTTGACTTCCTTCTCTTGCCTTATCCCTCTGACTAGAGTCTCAAGTACCATATTGAAAAGAAGTCATGATAATAGACATCCTTGTCTTGTTCCTGTTTTTAGTGGGAACTCTGGTAGGTTTTCTCCATTTAATATGATGTTGGCTGTGGCCTATAGTATATTGCCTTTATGATGTTGAGGTATGTTCCTTCTATTCCAATTCTCTGCAGAGCTTTTAGCATGAATGGGTGTTGGATTTTATCAAATTCTTTTTCAGCATCTATTGAAATGATCATATGATTTTTGTCCTTAGTTCTGTTTATGTGGTGAATTATATGGATTGTTTTTCGTATGTTTAACTAGCCTTGCATCCCTGAGATGAACCCAACTTGGTCATGGTGTATAATTTTCTTGATGTGGTTTTGAATGCACATTGCTAGTATTTTTCTCAGTAGTTTTGTGTCTAATTCATTAATGATATAGGACTACAGTTTTCTTTTCTTGAGTTGTCTATTTGTTTTTAGTATTAATTGATGTTGGGTTCATATGTTGTATTTGGGAGGGTCCCATTTCTTTCTACTTCATGGAATAGGTTGAGGAGTATTGGGATTAGATCTTCTATAAAGGTTTTATCAAATTCATTTGGGAAATCATCTGATCCTGGGCTTTTGTTTGATGGTAAACTCTTTATTGCTGCTTCAATCTCTTTGCTAGTGGTCGGTATAAAATTTCTATATCTTCTTGACTCAATTTAAGAAGGTTGTATGTGTCTAGAAATTTGTTGATTTCTTCTAGATGTTCCATTTTGTTGGAGTATAGTTTTTCAAGGTAGTTTCTGATAATCCTCTGGATTTCCACCCTGTTTGTGGCAATATCACCTTTTTCTTTTCTTTTTTTTTTTTTTTTTTTTTTTTTTTTTTTTTTTTTTTTTTTTTGTGGTACTGGGGATTGAACTCACTCAGGGACAGTCTACTTCTGAGCTATACCCCCAGCCCTATTTTTTATTCTTTATTTTGAAACCAAATCTCACTAAGTTGTGGAGTGCCTCACTAGGTAGCTGAGGCTGGCCTCGAACCCGGATCCTCCGGTCTCAGCCTCCCGAATGCTGGGATTACAAGCGTGTGCTACCACGCCCGGCTATTTTCTTTTCTTATTTTAGTAATTTGGGTTGATTTTCTCTGATTAGGTTTGCTAATGGCTTATCTATCTTGTTTATTTTTTTCAAGAAACCAGCTTTTGGTTTTTTTGATTTTCTGTATTTTTTTATTCTCTATTTCTTTGATTTCTACTCTAATTTTAATAATTTTCTTTCTTCTACTTCCTTTGGGATTAGAATATTATTGTTTTTCTAGGGCCTTGTGGTGTGTCATTAGGTTATTTATTTGATTTTATTTTGTTAATCTTAAGTGAGCACTCAGTGCTATGAATTTTCCTCTTAATACTGCCTTCAAGGTGTTCCAGAGGTTTTGATATGTTGTTTCTCTATTTTCATTTGCTTCTAGGAATTTCTTAATTTCTCCTCTTACTTATTCTATGACCCATTCCTCACTTAGCAGTGTGATGTGCATTCTGTTATTGTGGGGCTGTGGGAGCTCATTGTTTCCTTACTATTCCTTCTCATGATTTCTGGTTTCTTAAGTCTGCTTTTGTACTTTTCTCTTAGTCTGTAGGTTTCTTATGTCTATTTTCTACCTCTGAATAGTGTCTTATTGTGGAGGTAGATATTTAGCACTGTCTATGCTTTACAGTTGAATAGCCTCTACCATATGGTTTTCTCTGTTATCTGTCATGTCTTTATCACTGTTTGATACCAACCTTGAAAACTCTGTCTATTATCACCCACTATTGTTTAACCTGTAGATCATCAGTACTGAGTTACATTTACTCTGGGGCTCCTTCTGCCCACTGTGACTATGATGTTGATGAGTTTCAGGTGTTAAGGTCCAGGGTCTTGCCTGTCCATTACAGGGAGTTGGCTTAGAGGTGTTAGCAGAACAGTTTATGTCCTATATGTTTTTAAATCTCAATGTGCAAGGTGTTGGGTGATTCCTTCTGTCAGCTGTGGTTAGTTTATCCTTGGTGTCTAGTAGTCCTGTCCAGTGGTTTTCCTCTCTAGTCCAATCTCAGCAGTAGGGATTTAGAGGTGTCAGTTGGTGTATACAAGGGCAAGTTGTGTTGTATTCAATGGTGAATGTTGAGTGAGGAGGGAAGAGCCACAGTGACGGGTGTAGGAATAGGGTAAAGTAGAGGATATGATAGAGTAAAATGAAAGTTTGAATGTAGTAAGTTAATATATGGTAGAGATTAGAGATAGTGAATATGTAGGAGAACTCTACTAATCAATGGACAGTATTTAGGTGTAGTGATATGAAATGAATTTAATATAAGACAAAGAAAAAAAGGTTGAAGGAAAAAAAAGTAGAGGGGAAAGCTTTTATAAGGGATGGAGAAGAGAGCAAACAAACAAAAAATTACAAAACAACCAACCAACCAACCAAACAAACAAACAAACAAAAAACCCCTGCCAATAAACAAGTATATAGAGCAGACTTGGCCTCTACATTCTTCCTGGGTCTGCATGGATATTTTCAGCTATCTAATGTCTACTCACTATATTAGGTTTTTGAGCATGTTCCAAGCATTCTTATTTGCTCCATAACCTATAGTAGTGATGTCAGTTTGTAGCCCCAATTTTGGGTCTCCTGCAATAATTAGGACCCTGACATGATGTCAGCAGTGGTGGCTCAGCCCACCACTGCTGCAGATTCTGGTTGGGCGTCCAGTTAGTTGGATGTCTGTCAAACGTGTTTCAAGATGCCTAGCACTTACCACATGAATCTGCAGCCACTTCACAGGCACCAAGTGCTGCTGGTGCCTCTCCTGCTGCATGCTTGAGTTCCTGGGCTTTCCACAGGGCCTGTCCCTGTGCCACTCTGTCTATGCAGGCAGCGCTTGTCACTGGGGCTGGACCCATTGTAAGCCTGAGGTTCTGTGCTTTCCACAGGCCCTGTCTTTTTCTCCCTCTCCCTCTCCCTGTCCCTCTCCTTTTTCCTCTCCCTCTCCCTCTCCCTCTCCCTCTCTCCCACCCAGGTGGCAGGTGTCCAGTATAATCATGGGGCAACCTCTGGAGGCCCTGTAAGGACTCTGCCCTGTGTGCTATGGGCCTGTCTCATGCCTCTGCTCCAACCCAACGACTACAGGGGTAGAAAGCAAAATCTCAGACCCCGAGGGTCTATTGCTTGCCACATGAGTCCCTGCAACCATGCAGTTAACTTACAGTTGAGCACTGCTCTGGTTCTCTGGAGGGAGAGGTGGGCTGAGCCACCACTGCTGCAGATTCTGGCTGGGCGTCCGGTTAGTTGGATGTCTGTCAAACGTGTTTCAAGATGCCTACCACTTACCACGTGAATCTGCAGCCACTTCACATCAAGTCGCTGGCTTCTTTGCAGGGGGTCTTTAGAGGTCACAGTGCTAGCAGTCCCCAGCACAGCAAGGACAGCATGGACAGGCCAAGATGGCATGGCCAGTCACCAGCGCCAGTTCCCAGGTGCAGCATTTGTGAGACACTTTGCCCTCCCCTGTTCTGTCTTCTGGGTTTTGTTCCACTGTAGTTCAATTTTTGGTTGCTTTGTTCAATTTTTCACTGCATTTTTTTCTTTCGTTAGAAGGTTGTGTTTACAGAGGTTGTGTTTTGAGTTTTATAGTTGCTAAGATGTGCTGCTTCTCTCAGTTGCCATCTTGCCCATCTCCCTACATGTACTTTTTATTTCTTGCTTTTTTCACTTAGTTCTTCTTGGATAAAGTCTGTAATGTTATTATATATTGTATTTATTATTTATTTTAGTTATATGTACTGTCTTTGTGTGCTATTTCTTTGCTCTTTTCCCCTATTTATGTTATTTAGGAAGGTTTTTGCATTTCCTCTCATGTTTTGGGGGGGGGTATTTTTTATACTTTTATTGGTACATTGTAGTCTCAAATCATAATGCAGCTCATAGTGAGAGTGAAATACACCCACACAGCGCTTGGCAAGCTTTCTCCTGGCTCCCTCCCTATTCTCCCTACTTCCTCACACAAGACATTGAGATTGGCATTGGTATTTTCACATTAGTGTTTTGTTCTGTTTTATTTGAATTTCTTTTGTGATGTCTTTAGTATACTTCTCCTTTTTTCAGGCTTTGGAAAATTGGTTTGTCAACTCTAAGTTATATACTTTGGCTGCCCATACTACCTGTAAAACAATGAGTTTATTCTACTCTCCACCTTCTTTCTATCTTTCCCTATCATTTCTGGGAGACTGGTTTATTTTTCCTTGATCAGATCATATAATGCCTATTTATATATTCTTCCTTTACCCTTTGTTTTAATTTTAAGTCTAGAGTAAAACATATTCAATGTATAATATCATCCATTTTTCAGAGTTTTTCCCTCTTTTTTTTGAGAAAGCTCACCTTCTATTTATGTATTTACAGCATTCTCTGAGTTCTCATGTGTTTTAAAGTGTTTTTGCATTAAAAACAGCCTTAATAGTTGAAGAACAATTTGTCTAGATATAAAACTTTGACTCAACCTTTCCATTGTTGCTTTTTAAAATTTTTTTGTTCCAAAGGTGTCTTGCTTTGGATCCTTCCATGAAGAATTCTTATTTCAACTTGATTTCTTTCCTCTGTAACTTATTTGGTCCATTGATCTGGGAAGCCCAGAGATTATTTTTTCATTAAGGTCTAAGGGTTTACTAGCATATCTCTCTGAATCACCATTCTGTGTCATTCAACAGGTCAATTCCCATATGCAGGTTCATGTTCTTTTATTTCTGGCAAGTTTTCTTGAATTACAACTTTAAATAAAACTTCTGTTTCATTGCTTTGTTTTTCTTATTCAAGGACACCAATTATATGTATGTGAGATCATCTTTGTCTTCTATAGCTATCACTTTCTCTCTGATTATTTTCTTCTTTATTTATTTTCATTCTCTTGACTATTTTAATTCCCTTTCTCAATGTTTCTCATTATAGTTCCCTATGATTGTTTTCTCCCTTGGTCATCTTGTTAGCTCCACTGTTATTCCTAAGATGATTTTAGGTTTATTTGTTTGTTTGTTTCTAGAGTTTGCTTAGTTCTCACATTCATTTTCTCCTCTCTTCTGAATCTTTAAATTTCTAATTGGAATAAACTTTTTTTAATATGTGCAAATGTTTATTAATAATATTTAATTGAGTTTTCTTATTTTTCACGGCACTTTTGAAGAATTTTCATCAACAAACATGTTTTGATTCTTATTTTTTATATTAATCATATAGGTTTTCAGCTGTTTTCTGGTATTTAAATATTTTAAATGGAATACAACCCCTCGGAGAGCCCAAGGTGGTGTCTGAGTGAAACACCTCTCCTCAAATGCTGTGAGCTTGAATCAAATCTGCCATAAAAGCAGCTTCTTAATGGAAGAAAAAAAAAAACAACAAAAAAGCCAACAAAGCAATGAAAATTGAACTACACCTAAAGAGACCCCAGAAAGCTCCCCAGGGAGAGCAAAGGAGCCCGTCCGAGCGGCGCCACACCATGGAGCAGCGGCCATTAAGTCGCCGGCATGGGGATCAATTAACACAGAGATATCTAGCCATCTGCTCCGTACCCAGTAACTAGACATGGAGTAAGCAACTCCAGAACTCCACATCTTAACCAGGCAGTGGATCCCCGCACCTTCCACAGCGACTGGAATGCATGGTACGACCAGCGTAAGCCCTCATGGGAACACCCCAGCTCACCTCTCCCTCCAGAGTCAGAGCAGCGATCAACTGCACTGCAGAGCTTGAATCAAAACTGCTGCAAAAGCAGCCTCTTGATGGAAGGAAAGAAAACAAAGCAGCAAAAAACGTGAATAAACCAACAAAAGCAGCTGAACAGAACTCAGGGAGAAAAAGGAGCCAGCAAGCACAGCAGTGGCACATCACGAACTGGCGGCGACCATTTTGCCAGCTGCCATCCTGCCAGCCGCCATTTTTGCCAATCGCCAAGAGCCATGTCTATTAGCACCAAGACTTCCAACGACCTCCTGCATACCCAATGACCAGAAGTGGAATAAGAATCTATGGAATTCCACACCCTAATCAGGTGGCATACCCCTGTAGGAACAATAGCAATCAAGAACACCTGGGAAAACCTTAAGCCTGCGGCAAGGACACCCTAGATCATGCCTCCCACTGGAACGGGAGCAGCAGGAATCTGTAAGATAAATTGCACCCCTGGGGTACGGGGTCCCCTATACAAAATGCAGACTCAGTCACCCACCCTTCAAGCAATTGGATAAGAGCAGAAGTGTGGGAGGGACCAGTGCACACAGGGCATAGAGAACTTCCAGGCACCCTGGTAAATGCCCGGCATATAGATTGCACTCCCGCCACCAGCAAAGGCAGAGAGAGAGATGCAGACAGACCCTGTGGAGAGCTCAGAGACACAAGCTTGCAGCAGGAGAGGCATCAGCAGAACTCCCTGCCTGCGCTGACAGAGCAAATAAGAATACCAGAGACACATTCGAAAATTTAATAGAGTAAGCAGACATTTAAAAGCTGAAAATATCCATGCAGATCCAAAAGGGCTACAGAGGCCAACTCAGCTCTGTACCTATAAACTAGCAGGGTTTTTGTTTTTGTTTCTTGTTGTTGCTCTTTGGTTTTTGGTTTGTGTGTGTGTGTGTGTGTGTGTGTGTGTGTGTGTGCGCGCACGCGTTATGTTTTAGTCGTTTTTTTCTATGTTTTTGTTTTGTATTGCATTGATTTATTTATGTTTGTTTGGATGATTGGTTGCCATGTTATTTCTTGCTTAGTTTGTTGACTCTCCTCCTTATCCCTTTTACAAGCTTTTCTCCCTCTCTCCCGTCTATATTCTTCTCCTCAACACTTTTTATCTTCTCTTTTCTTCTTCCTTTTTTCCCTGTCTCATATCAAGACCATCTCATACTACCATACCTAAAACTCTACATTGACTACCATAATCCCCTGACATATCCACTATCTCTAATCTTTACCATATATCAGCTCAACACACTAACCTTTTTCCACTGGACCATACCCTCTACTTTACCCTATTCTTGCATTCATCACTGTGACTTCTCACCCAACCTTTACCACTGAACACAACCTGTTCCTGTATATACCAGTGGACATCTCTAAACCCCCACTGCAGAGATTGGACAAGAAAATTTGCAAGAGCAGCAAAGATATAAATTTAAGAACAGGGGAACCATGGCAAGGAAAAATAACAAATAAACAATGAGCCACGACAACCCCTCAATAATAGATTTCACCAATCCAGAATGGCAGAGATTACCAGAAGAACAATTCAGATATTTAACACTAGAATAAATACAAGCTTTTGAGAAAGAATGCAGGGAGACATGGAAATAAATAAAGGAACAAATAAACAAAGAATCTGACACCCTGAACAGAAACCAAAGAGAAGCATTGAAGGAAGTAAAAGATGCAATAACTGAAGTGAAGGCATCAATACAAACTATAAACAGTAGATTAGACCACATGGAAAATGGAATATCACTCTTAGAAGATGACCATTCCAAAAATGAATCCATACTACATAATTTAGGAAAAAAAATTCGACAGTATGAATTGGACATCAAAGAGATCTGGGCCAATTTTAAAAGAGCTAGCCTAAGAAAAATAGGCATAGAAGAGGGATTAGAAGTTCAAACTAATACAATAAACAATCTTTTCAAAGAAATAATGTCAGAGAATTTTCCAAACATAGAAAGAGAAGTTGACACACAGGTACAGGAAACATATAGAACTCCCTCAAGACAAGACCAAAGAAGAAGTTCACCATGCCACATAATAATCAAGTTGACTAATGTAGAAGCTAAGGAGAGTATTCTAAAGGCAACAAAAGTAAAAGGCCAAGTGACATTTAGAGGTAAACCAATTGGAATCACTCCAGACCTCCCAAAACAAGTCATGAAAGCCAGGATGGACTGGAGTAACATATTCCAAACTCTGAAAGAAAATAACTTGCAGCAAGGTCAGTAAAGACGCCTCAGACCTAAAGAATACCATAAACCAAATGAACCTATTAGATACATATAGACTCTTTCACCCAACTACAGCCAAATTCACAGTTTTCTCAGCTGCACATGGAACCTTCTCCAAAATAGACCACATTCTGGGCCACAAAGAGCACTGGAAAATTCAAAAAATGTAACATAATTCCCTGCATCTTTTCAGACCAAAATGGAGTGAAACTAGAAATCAACTCTAAGAAGCCCCAGAGTAGCCATGTAAACACGGAGATTGAACACCACATTGCTGAATGAGGATTGGGTCATTGAAGAAGTAAGGGGAGAAATTAAAAAATTCCTAGAAACCAATGAAAACAGACACACAACATATCAAAACATCTGGGACACTTTGAAGGCAGTACTAAGAGGAAAATTTGTAGCACTGAGTGCCCATATAAGAAGAACAGTAAATCACCAAATAAATAACCTAATGACACAGCTCAAAGCCCTTGAAAAACAAGAACAGTCCAACCCCAAAGCTAGTAGAAGACAGGAAATTATGAAAATCAGAGCAGAAATTAATGAAGTAGAGAATTTTAAAAATTACAGAAAATCAACAAAACCAAAAGCTGGTTTCTTGAAAAAAATAAACAAGATAGATAAATCATTGGCCAACCTAACCAAAAGAAAGAGAAAATTAACCCAAATTACTAAAACAAGAGATGAAACAGATGATATCATCACTGATAGTATGGAAATACAGAGGATCATCAGAAACTATTTTGAAAAACTATACTCCAACAAAATGGAAAATCTAGAAGAAATTGACAAATTTCTAAACACATATAACCTTCCTAAACTGAGTCAAGAAGATATAGAAAACTTAAACCTACCAATAATTATCAAAGAGATAGAAACAGCAATAAAGAGTTTACCATCAAACAAAAGCCCAGGGCCAGATGGCTTTCCAAGTGAATTTTATAAAACATTTATAGAAGAGCTAATCCCAATACTTCTCAAACTATTCCATGAAATAGAAAGAAACAGGACCCTGCCAAACACATTCTATGAAGTCAATATCACATTAATACCAAAGCCAAATAAAGACAGCTCAAGAAAAGAAAACTGTAGGCCTATATCATTAATGAATTAGACACAAAACTGCTGAGCAAAATACTAGCAATGCGCATTCAAAACCACATCAAGAAAATTATACACCATGACCAAGTCGGGTTCATCCCAGGGACGCAAGCCTGGTTCAACATACGAAAAACAATCCATGTAATTCACCACATAAACAGAATCAAAGACAAAAATCACATGATCATCTCAATTGATGCTGAAAAAGCATTTGACAAGATCCAACACCCATTCATGCTAAAAGCACTGCAGAGAGTCAGAATAGAAGGAACATACCTCACCATCATAGAGGCAATATACAATAGGCCCATAGACAACATCATATTAAATGGAGAAAACCTGAAAGAGTTCCAATTAAAAACAGAAACAGGACAAGGATGTCCATTATCACCTCTTCTGTTCAATATAGTACTTGAGACTCTAGCTAGAGCAATAAGGCAAGAGAAAGAAATCAAAGGGGTAAAAATAGGGAAAGAAGAACTAAAACTATCCCTTTTTGCAGATGACATGATACTATACTTAGAAGACCCAACATAGTCAACCAAAAAACTTTCAGAACTGATCAACAAATTCAGCAAAGGGTTTAGATACAAAATCAATCTTAAAAAATCAGAAGCTTTCCTGTGCGCCAACCATAAATCTACTGAAAAAGAAATCCAGAAAACAATTCCACTCACAATAGCACCCCCCAAAATAAAATACTTAGGGATAAACCTAACCAAAGAGGTAAAAGATCTCTATAAAGAAAATTATAAAAAGTTGAAAAAAGAAATTGATGAAGACTTTAGAAGATGGAAGGAACTTCCATGCTCTTGGATAGGCAGAATAAATATCATCAAAATGGCCAACCTCCCAAAAGTGATCTACAGATTCAATGCAATACCCATGAAATTACCAAGGTCACTCCTCACAGACATAGAAAAATCAGTCCTTAAATTAATTTGGAACAACAAAAAGCCCAGGAGAGTCAAAGTAGTTCTTAGCAACAAGAGCCATGCAGGAAGTATCACAATACCTGACTTCAAACTCTACTACAAAGCCACAGTAATAAAAACAGCATGGTATTGGCACAAAAACAGGCACATAGACAAATGTAGCAGAATAGAAGATTCAGAAACAGACCCACATGCTTACAGTCAATTGATTTTTGACAAAAGAGTCAAAAATATAGTTAATTATGCAAACAGAAGATGGTGCTCTTCAATTTAGAATGCTAAGAAGCTACTAAATGTCTCATACCTACCAACACATAATCATTTTCTTATTTATAATCCAATAAAAGACATTTAAAGTATTTTTTATTTATTTATTTATTACATTTTCCCAATTGTCAGTGAAAACAATTGGGTTGTATTATTTTTTTATTAATTCGTGCATTGTAATCATATATATATGTTAGGTACAAGCTGATAAAGGCATATATGCATGCATTTCTCATTTAACCCCTTCTCCAATCCCACCCCACTCCCTTGCCCTCCCTCCTTCTCAAGTTCAGTTTAATGATTGATTTTGATATATTTGTGAAAGTATATCATGTGCACTAGGGTATCTCCCCTACCCCCACACATTACCATCAGTTAAGTCAACTTCTTTGCTTATTTAGGGTTTCTCCTTTTTTATTTAGAGTCCTTCTTGTGCCCCATCTTCTCCCTAGCATCTGCATATTAGGGAGAACATATGCTTTTTTTACTCTTTGTGAATGACTAATCTCACTTAACATAATGTTTTCCAGTTGCATCCATTTATCTGCAAATGACATGATTTTTTTCTTCTTTATGGCTGAGTAAAATTCATTGTGTACATATCCCATAGTTTTGTAATCCATTCATATGTTGTTGGACATCTTGGCTGGTTCCATAGGCTGGAAATTGTAAATTGTGCAGCTATAAACATAGATACCCATGTGTCGGTCTGATCGTTTGGTTTCTATTCTTTTGGGTAGATATCCAGAATGGTATTGGTGGATCATATGGTAGGTTCATTCCCATTCGTCTAAGGATCCTCCATACTGTTTTCCAAAGTGGTGGCACTAATTTGCAATCCCACCAACAACATATTAGGGTTCCCACTTCTCCACACCCTCACCAGCATTTATTGTTGTTCATGTTTTTATGATTGCCATTCTGATTGGAGTTAGGTGGAATCTCAAGGTGGTTTTGATTTGCATCTCTCTGATTGCTAATGATGTTGAACATTTCCTCATACATTTATTGGCCATTTGTAATTCTTCTTTTGTGAGGTGTCTATTTAGATCCTTTGCCCATTTTTTGGTTGGGTTATTTGTTTTCTTAGCTGTGATTTTCTTGAGTTCTCTGTATATCCTAGATATTAGACCTCTATCAGAAGAGTAGCTGGCAAAAATTTTCTCCCACTCTGTCCATCAATAAATAAATGGATTATAAAATTATGGTATATGCACATTTTTTTAAAATGTATACTCTATCACCACTAGGGAATATTGTCTTCTGTTTCATGAAGTCTCTACTTGAATTTTTCTTTCTTTCTTTCTTTATTTTTTTGTATGTGCTTCAGAGTTGTCTTTGCTGCTTTAAATATTTATTCCTCTTCTATATAAATAAAATTTATTATATTCTTTATCTCCTAGTTATGTTGTAAACATATGTCTGTGTGGTTTTACTTGTTCTCATGTATAGTTTTTGGAAGAAATATGTGGTTTTTTATTCAATTGGCTGTAATTTTCCTTAAGTTGTCATTTTTCTCAGGTTCCTATTCTAGAATTCTTTACTTTTTACCTCTCACTAGCTCTTTTTTAGTGATCTCAACTAATTATGTTACTTTAATTAAAACTTATAAGCTGACAACTATCAAATTTATTTTATTGTTGACCTCTGTCTTTGATTAATATTAGTCAGATTTTTATCCCTATAGAAATATTTAAGATAACTAATTTATAAAGATAACAATTGTATGTTGGCTTATAGTTTTGGAGGTTACAGTCCATGATTAGTTAGTTGATCCTATGACTTTGGGCCTGTGGACCAAAACCACTTGCATCATGAGTCAGTCAACAAAGAGGAAGCAGAAGTGACCAAGGATCCATGATTCCCTGTGAGGACATGTCCCAAATAACCTAAGGACCTTCTATAAGGCCCCACCCACTTCCCAAAGTTTCCACCACCTCTCAACAATACCATGGGCTGGGTGGTGACCAAGGGTTTAATCCATTGGTCTTTGGGAGACAGTCAAGATCCAAACTGTAGCACTCAGAATCCTATTTTAGAAACCTCTTTTTTTTTTTTTTTTTGTAAACATTCTTTGAGTGACTTCAACCAATTCTGTTCCTTTAATTCAAATATATAAGCTGATGGCTATTCAACTTTATTGTATTGGAAACTCCATATCTTTTATTAATGACCAACAAGATAGCCCAGTAGGACACACAAAGTTACTCCCCACTTAACATATACAAAACTAAATTATCTTTTATCTATACCCCATCCAGTACTTGTCCCTTCTCCTGTATTCTTCATCTTAGTAAAAGTGACACCTCACCCTCCCCAGCCCATGGAGGTGGTAGCGTGGCGCCTTTGGAAGGTGGAGCCTTGTAGGGAAGAGGTCCTTCTGTCATTGGGCATATGGCCTTGAAGGAGGCTATGAGTCCCTAGCCTCTTTCTCTTCCTCTTTGTTCCCTGCCTTGTGAGCAAGTGACTTTGCTCTAGAGCAAATAACATGCAACCTGAGGCAGGAAGCTTTTTATTACCCTGGCCCTGACCAGTCTCCAAGTACTAATAATACTATGTCCAAAATATCGCAATACTGCCCCCCCACGTGCTATAGTTTACGGAAGTATCACTTTTTTACTGGATTACTACAACAGTCTCCTAACTCTAGTTCTACTTCCACTTTTGCCTCTTCCACTCCATGGTCCACATAATTTTGATAAACCTTTATTTTGATTATGTCACTTCCCTTCTAAATGAAGTTTTGTTATGTTTTGAAGACATTGCCTTCATAACATAATCTAATTGGAACACATACATGCACTCTCACTAAGTCCTACCTAGACTGAAGATTATAGGGCAAAAGAAATTTTATTATTGCATAAGTCTTAAAATTTAAGCTATGAAGTTGTAGGGTATCTTGTTACACAGTAACAGAGAACTAGAACAAGCATTCACACTCAAGTCAGCCATATTAAGAGTATTTTCAATTTCTGGTTCTCTCTTGATATATCCTGTGCCTGGACCTCTCCAATTTGTTCTTCCACCCCTAATCTAGATCTTCAATCGTACACTGCTTTCTTTCCATTCATAATTCAGAATATAATATGTGTTTAAGCTTTTCCTAATTCTCCCAAAATTATGTTGGGTGCCACCGTGTGCCTTCATGGCACCTGTATTTGCCTCAAATATTAACTGTGATTGACAGTTTGGTTGTATTTATTCCTTTTAAATCTATATGGCTTATGGAGTGTGGAATATCCTTGTACTGTTTGATAAGTAAACAAACATAGATTGAATGAGAAATTGAGCTTAAAAATTTAAATCATGCTTGTCTCAATACCAAGAGAAAACTATTGCATAAACTTAAAAATAAATAGCGCTGAGCTGGGCGTGGTGGCACACTCATATAATCCCAGTACTTGGAAGGCTGAGACAGGAGGATCTCATGTTCAAAGCTAGCCTCAGAAATTTAGCAAGGCTCTCAGAAACCTAGTGAGACCCTGTTTCCAAATAAGATATAAAATCAGGCTGGGGGCGTAACTTGGAGGTAAAAAGCCTCTGGGTTCAATCCTCAGTACCAAAATAAATAAAATAAACAAATAGTGACTTCATGTCAATTACAGTGCTAGTACATGTCAAATCCTATGCAAAGCACTTTGTAAGTACTACCTCATTTAAATGTAAATGCACCCTTATAAGAGACAGGATTACAAATACACTCTTTGTTTAAAATCCCAGCTTCATTCAACTTTTCTAGCTGTGGAGCATTAAAGAAGTCAGTTGACATCTCCAAGTTTCTGTCTCTTCCTCTGTAAAACAAAGGTAAAAGAATTTTGATATGAGGACTAAATGAAATGATGTGTGGGTTATGCCTAGTGCATAGTCCTAGTGCATAGATCTGTCACAGATTGTATTTACTATCATTCTCATGTTTCAAATGAGAAACCAAGATATGTTAGAAAGTTCTCCAAGATTACATGGCTGGCAAGAGGCATAGGCAGGATTCCATCTGGTCTGTCAGTCTCCTGAACCCATGCCCTGGGCCTGTGTGCCTTGGCGCTCAACTCAACTTTCTACTTTATCCTTTGATATTTATCTATTATATCTCCTTTTCTAGTAATTTATATTTCTTGATAACAGCTTCATTGAAATACAAGGAGAGAATTTAACAAATAAACTCACTAAGTGAAGGAATATAAACAAAAGTACTAATTATTATAGTGTACCTGTTCGCTGAGCAGTATTTGCATGTTATAATGACTTAAACACTGAATTGATGTAACCAAAATTCTGATATCATCATGTTGAGGAGAGATGGGACAGAGGGAAATGGGAGGAATTTCAGAATGATAAACCTTCACCAAGTGTGGTAGGAAACCAACAGATGATGCCTACCTAAACTGATAAACCAAGAATCATCTGTATAGGCATAGTTACCTAGAAATAAAAACTGAGCGTAGATGAAATTCTTGAAGATAAATGTCTATAGGCAAGAGAACTTGGAGAAGGGTAAAAGAGAGGTGGAATAAAAGACTAATCTTTCCATTACAAACTTGAGAAATATTTGACTTTGTTAAAATGAATATGTGTTTGATTAAAAATAATTAAAATAAAATTTTTATCCATCTGGAATTTATATGGGTGAATAGAGTGAGATAATGATCTAAAATGGTTTTCCAACTGCCTGCCTAGTTGTTATCTAGGCCAATTTTAATTACAATTTTCAGTTCTTTCTCTTCTCACATATTTTGTATTTGAAGAAGCACCAAGAACACAGAAATGTGAAGTCATACACACACTGAGTTCATCTTTCTCTTCAAAGTTAGTGCCACAACCTTGAATAATTTATATTTATTTAAGTTATGCATGGGATGAGCAGACAGACCATAAACATCAAGTGGTTAACAATTTTCTTGTCTTTAGAGGATTTAGATAATGGGCCCACTGAGAACACTGGCTTCACATAAATATGTCCTATAGTCAAGCACGCCAAGAGCCAGTAAGTCCAAGCAGAATTATTCTGCATCATTAGTCATATGTGTAAAACGCAAATTAAAGCCATAATGAGCTGCCAGCACATGCCTACCACAGTGAGTACAATTACAAAGATGTACAACGCTAAATGTCGATAAGAAATTAGAGCAACTGAAATTCTCATAAATTGATTGTGGGAATGTATACCGGTATAATCACATTGGAAAGTTTGGGGGGTAATTCTAATAAAATTAAAAATTTACTATAATAGCAATTCTATTCCTAGATATTTAGCCAAATAAATGAAAATATAATTTGGCAAATGATTGATATAATAATGCTCAAATCACTTTATACATAATAACCAAAAGCCAGAAATGCAGGTATGTGTTAAATGAACAAATAAACTATAGTATATTCATATGATAAAATCATACCCAGCAATGGAAAAGAAAATTTGTTTATAAAAACAATAGATGTATCTCAGAAACATTTCAAGTATTGAAAAAAGCTGTTAAAATCCATATGAAGTTCTCGCTCTCTCTCTCTCTCAGAATGTGACCATATTTGAAGACAGAACTTTTAAAAAGAGTTTGTTATGTAAAATAAGGTTATATGTGTGAGCGCTAATCCAATATCCTGTTATACTTAGTAAAAGAGATTAGAACATAGGCAGCATGTAGAACAAGGGGTGACATTCTGTTGTTTATATCACCACTCAACTGTGGTATTTTATTATGATAGCTCTAGAAAACTAATACAGAAGCCTTACATAAAAGAATGCATAACAAATGATTCTGATTATATAAAATTCCATAACAGGAAAAAACTATTCTATTGTGGAAAAAAGTCAGAACAGTGGTCACCTCTGAGGGTAAGCAGGGGATTAATTAGGAAGGAAGTGATAAAGAAGCTTGGGTTATACAAGTATATTCATTTTTCAAAACTCATGAATGTCCACTTAATATTTGTGCATTTTATCATATATAAATGCTACATCAAAAGAGAAAATCTGTGAAAATGTCTTTGGGCCCCAACTCTGACACCAGTTGAAGAATGAAAGTGAGTTGAGAGGAGACCTAATTTTCTTCCAAGTAACAAAAAGCAAAGCCCAATTGTACCACTGACCAAAAGCATTTGATCCTTAATTGACATGAATTTGATGGATTGAAAAATTTAAAACATAAATCTGTAATATTTGGGTCCCAGAGTTGACCATCTCTGAACTGGGAGAGGTTGATTCTCAAAATTATTTGAGGAACAAGGAATTAGAAATTTGCAAGATGCCAGGTGATAACAGCTGGAGCTGATTATAGTAAGTGGCCTGGCTTTCTTCAGGTGTGAAGTAAGGAAGCCCCTGGACTCCCGTTCAAAGCGCAGGTCCATTTTGGACAAGGAACTACTACTATGTTGTCCTGCTTATAGATTGTCTAGCTTATTCTAGATACTAACGTTCTACTTCTTGAGAAATTCTAACCTTTGTTCCTTTCAGGAAATTAATTTCACAACTTGCCTGAGGGCATCTGATTCATAATCTCCTAGGTATTTTGACTTTTTGGAGCAAGTATCAGTTTCACTGGCTTCTTAGTGAATTAAATCTTCTTTTCTAGTTCTCTAAGACTAGTAAAAAGGAAGTGGGTGGGAAGCCCTGGCTAAGGACAACCCACATCTGAACTTAGAGAAGGAAAACGAATGGGAGTCCTGAAGCTCTGAGATTTGGAATGAGGCACTATGAGGAGCTTTAATTATTTTACAGAAGTCCTTCTCACAACTGTCACCATTTGAAATTAGCCTGATTAAAAATTGTCTAGCTTTCAAAACATATGGAGGAAAATCTGTCTAGCTTTTGCTGGATAGCACTTCTGGAGAAATCTCTTAATGTCTGATCACCTTACTTTTCTCCTATTTATTATCCTATAAGTGAAAAGATGTTACTTAGAATTGACTAGAATCTCAGGATGATCCTTGGGATGAAGGCTATTCTAAATTTATGAGGTTTTTGCCATTTGCATCTGGAAGAGTCCAACATAGACTGTGACAACCAACACCTAGTTATAATTCCAGAGAATTTCCAATGTCCTGCAAATGCAAATTTTCATTCTTCTAGGCCCTGTTTTTCTTAGGGAACATTAAAGAGAAGTACATTCTGACCTCTTTTACATATTTCTAGAATATGAATACATACAAATCACCAAATAAATAATATTCTTATGAACCTTACAAATGTGTCAGCAAAAAGTAATATGAATACAATTATTGCTCTGTGAAGTTTCTAATTACTATAATAATCTATTTTTACTTTGAGAAAACACTGGATTGGGGATTTTGTTTCATTTGTGAATTCTGATGTTACAACACTTCCAAGATCATCTTTTCCTGAATAATTTTTCATTGAATTTTTTTTTCTAGTTGGTCATTTTCTACTTCGTGTAGACTTTCACCAAATATCACCTTGCCAAATACAGATGATAATCAATTGATTATTCTTCTGTTTCTCAGATTCAATTAATTACTAAGCCCATTAATTCCCCTAATAAAAATAACTGTGCTATGATGTTTTATCTTAATCTATACAAACTGGGCTGACAAATTTCAGGAATTAGTAATGATACAATCAATGACCCAATAACTGTAGGACTTTATAATGCAAGGAATAAATAAGTGGATATTCTTTGACCCTCAATGTCTTCTTTTCTTTTTCTTGGCGGGGAGCATCAGGGATTGAACCCAATGGATATTTTACCTCCAAGGTATACTCCTAGCCCTTTTTAATTTTTATTTTGAAACAGGGTCTTACTAAGTTGCTCAGGCTGGTCTCAAACTTTGGATCCTCCTGTCTCAGTCTCCCAAATAATAGGATTACAGGCATGTGCCTGCCACCACACCCAGCTCTGATTGTGTTCTTGATCATGTTTTTCAGTGACTAAGTATTGTATCTCAGGATATGACAATATGGAAAGCAAATGAAAATATTTTAACCTCTAGAGTATTCATGAATACAATTTTTCCATATCCAGACTCTCAAGCACCTTGAAAATCAAGGATAACAAAAATAATAACAAATTAAGGCACACCAAATTTAAGCTAACAAGTTACTGGGTCAATATAATAAGACTGCATGCTTTTCAGTACTGATTCAATTTTCAGAAGACATTAATGTGATAAATCGCAATGTGTATATGTTGAGTGGCAAGATACAGTTCCTTTTTAAGTAAAACAAATTTAATAGGTAACTGAACATTATATTCTCTACATACTAATTTTACAATAGCACAATCCTTGTAGGTGACATAAGTGTATCAGTGGTTCATCCAACTTTTCATCTATGGGAAATCTCAATCTATTAGATTGCTCTGTCCATATTCTCTTCAGCCTTTCCCTTCAAAGTAGATGAAAAAAAGAAACACGTTTTTCAAGCTCTTTCATTCTCATAATTTTATAATATTAAACATAATCTCTAGAATCAATGTCATTTCACATATATTTTTAGGGGTATTATTCAATATTCAAACTCAATCCATTATATTATCTCTCTCTGTAAATGCTAAAATGTGAGATGATTACTTTCTATAAGAATATGAACTCCAGCTGGGCATGGTAGCTCATACCTGTAATCCCAGTATGTGGGAGGCCAAGACAGGAGGATCACAGGTTCAAGGACAGCTTTAGCAAGTAGTGAGACTCTCAGCAACTTAGCAAGACCCTGTTTCCAAATAAGAAATAAAATAGGGCTTGGGGTGTAGCTCAGAGGTGGAATGCCTCTAGGTTCAGTTCCCAGTACCACACACACACACACACACACACACACACACACACAAAAGAATATGAACTCCATTGACACTGTGAAAACTAGATCATTACATATCTATTAGAGCAATCAATGTAACATTGCTGTGGCTTAAATGACCAAAGTTGTTTACAGTGGAATGACAATTTCTACCATTACCATTGTAGATTAATACCAAAGAAAAGAATTAACAACTCCTTATTCAAAATTATTTGTAGGGAAGAAAGTTTCTTTCAAATACATGTATCAGATAGGAGATAGGCTGAAACCTATCTTGACTGTACCTATTAGCTGTGTATCCTATGTCTTGATTTAACATTATTTGTAGGAGAAAATACAGTCTCCTCTTTCCTCTTTAGCAGTCTCTCCAGCAGTTATCAAAATTTGCTTTGACTTAAATCACTCAATGACTCATGAAGCTCCTATCCATTTTTAAAAGACAGCTTTGAATGAAGCTCAATAGCTAACAAGTGACAACAGTCAGTAAAAATATTTTGGGAAACTGTAGCCCATGGCAAGATTTTGAAAAATAAATGATAAAAGCATAAATATTCATTGAAAACTAGACAACCCTGAGATATTATAACCTGAGCATCAGGGTGACAAACATGATAAGCAACAAGAAAACTGAAGCAGAAAAACACCTACATATTCAGTAATTACTTGCTAGGTGATGAACCCATGTAGCTTATGTAAAAAAGGATATAACATAATAAAAATGCCTCATTCTTTTAGATATTCCAGACTACTGGGAGAAATATGCCAACCTGGCAATTTTAAATACCAAACTTTTAATTGTCTTGGGGAGTTCAGGTAGATTAAAGTATTAAGGGGACTCGTCAGTACTTCATTGCTTTATGGTACAGGATAATTTCTTTATATTTTGTATATTCCAGAAAGCCCCTCCATTGTGGGGGGAGGGAGAGGAGAATCTATAACTATAACATCATATTAATATTATAAAATAAAAATATCTCTAAGAAAAGGTCATTTGCTTTAGACTAGACTCATTTAGCAATTTGGGAAGATGTACAATAATCACATGATTAATGTAAACCTACAACCAGAATAAGAGAGAAGGCAGTGTCATGAGAGAATGTACTGGGGAATTTGACCTAGTTGAGAGATCAGAGGTGTCTAAGGAAGTTGTGTTTCATATAAAGTTGGGGAATGGTGGGAATTAATCATGGAAGCCCAAGGCAGAGAGAATAGGGTATGCAAAGTTCATGAGTAAAAGTTAGCATACCTTTACTGAAGGAGGAGCAGAAGGCTGTGAGACTGGTAATAAGAGGACTGAGCCAAGAGGAACATGGGTAAGACGATAATAAAGAGGTATATATAGGAGCCGGGCGTGGTGGTGCACGCTTGTAATCCCAGCATTTGGGAGGCTGAGACCGGAGGATCCGGGTTCGAGGCCAGCCTCAGCTACCTAGTGAGGCACTCCGCAACTTAGTGAGACCCGGTTTCAAAATAAAAAGAATAAAAAATAGGGCTGGGGGTATAGTTTGGAGGTAGAATGCCCCTGAGTTCAATCCCCAGTACCTCAAAAAAAAAAAAAAAAGAGGGAGATATGAGACAGGCTAACCCAGACATTGTAGACCTGAGATGTCAACCACTTTCATAATATGACCCACAGTAAGAAATAATTTTTATATCATAGCCCACTACCCATACACATATATATATGTAGAAATAAATTTGCTAGACCATGAATGCATTAATAAAAGTCATGATATATAAAGAACTCCAAGTGCTCAATATCAAAAAAATTAAAAATTAGGCAATATGTTTCTATCTCTCTGAACCTCATTGTGATGCACAATTATAGTGCACCAATAAAAGTATATTTTTTTAAAAATTGGGCAATAGATCTAAAGAAACATTTCTCAAAAGAAGACATATAACTAGCCAAAGGTACATGAATAAATGCTCAACCTCACTAATTGTCAGGGAAATACAAATCAAAACTACAATGAGATATCTAGTCACTTCAGTTAAATGGTCATTATCAAAAAGACTGAAGATGACAAGAACTGGTAAGGATATAGAGGAAAGAGAACATTTACATTTTTTGGTGGAAATGTAAATTAGTATGGCTATTATTGAAAACCATGTGAAGATTCTCCAAAAATTTTTTTTAAAAAAGCACTACCATATGATTCAACAATCCCACTCCTGGGAGATATATATACAAGTAGAGTACTAAGTTACAGTTTCATATATACATATATGAAATTATACATATATATATATGAAAAGGAAATAAGATCAGTATGTCAAAGGGACATCTTACTTCTATGTTTATTACAGCACTATTCACAATAGCCAAGAAATGGGGCAACTTGGGTTTCCAGCAACTGATAAATTGATAAAGAAAATGTGGTACATAGACACAGTAGAGTACTATTCAACCATAAAAAATAATGAAATCCTGACATTTGCTACAACATGAATGGAACTATAGATCATTAAGTAAAATAAATCAGGTACAGAATGACAAGTATTGCATGAAACTCACTCATATGTGAAATCTAAAAAAATTGATCTCACAGAAATCGAGAATAAAAGGGTGGTTACCAGAGACTGGTAAGGAGAAGGATGTGGAAAGATTGATCAATGAGTACTAAGTTACAGTTAGAAGCAAGAAGGTCAGGTGTGCTATTATATATTAGATTGACTACAGATAATAATGTACTATATATTTTTAAAAAACTAGAAGAAAGGATTTTTAAAATTTTTATGATAAAGAAATATTTGAGACGATAAATATATTTAACCTAATTTAAACATTGTGCAATGTGTATATGTATCAAAACAGTACATGGTACTCCATTAATATGTTTGTATGTATCAATTAAAAAATAAAAAAAAGAAAGAACAGGATAAAACAGGTCATATCAGAGTATTTTTCTCAGAGTAAGAATAGGTAACAATTCATAAAATATTTTATTTATATTATATTTGTGGAAATTATGTGTATAATAACTGCTTTAATGCTCTTATGATTTTGCAAATTGATTTCATGGTCAATGAATCTCCACCTACATTATGAGAAGTTCTGTGGCAAATCCATGTTAGAGATTGTGCCCTTTATCTAAAGACCATTGAGGTAACCTAAACAGATACATGATGGGAACACATTTGAATTGGGGGAGAAAATAATCTCCCTGACTACATAATGTAAGCTTATAAATAAGCAAATCAGAAGCTCTGATAGCAAGAGGCCAGGTAAGAATAACAGTGACTTGACTTTGAAAAGAAGCAGATGAGAGTAAGAAAGTAGACAGAACCTGAGGGGGAAGGAGGGGGAGGGAGGGGGAGGGAACGGGGTGGGAATTGGGGAAGGGGTCAAATGAGAATTGTGTGCAAATATGTTGTTAACAACTTGTACTTAACAAAGATGTATGCTATATTGCATGAATTGCTACAATAAAAAATAAATTAAAAAAAAAAGAAAGTAGACAGAGTCCAGAGAGGGCAGAGGGAACCAAAAATCAAAAATCAAACCAGGACTTTGTAATAAGATAAATATGGACACAACAGTCAAAGATGACTCAAGACTGAAAGAGGACTAAGGTATGTTTTGGGAGCCCTCATCAAGGATCAGATGACTGTATTTGTGTGGGTTTACCTCTGTACCCTCAAGTCTATTCCCTTGGTCTGTGTGTCTGTTTTCATAGCAATGCCACCAAGGGTTTTTTACTACAGCTCTGTAGTGTAATTTGAAGTTGGGAATGGCGATGCCTATAACATGGTTCTTACTGATCAGAATTGCTTGAACTATTTTGAATCTTCTTCCATATGAATTTTAGAACTATTTCCTCTAGTTATATAAAGAATGTCATTGGTATTCTGATGGAGATTGCATTGAATATTTATAATTCTTTGGTAATATAGTCATTTTAACAATTAATTCTATCCAAGAACATAGGAGATCCTTCCATCTTCCAGTGTCTTCTTCAATTTATTCTTCAGCATTTTATAATTTTTATTACGAAGTGCTTTTACCTCCTTGGTTAAATTTATTCCTAGGCATTTAAATTTTTTAGGCTATTTTAAACAGAATCGATGGAATTGCTTTTCTGATTTTTTTCCCAGGGGATTCATTATTGGTGTATATAATAGCTATTGATTTTTGTATGACAATTTTTTAATCCTTCTATTTGCCATATTTATCAGCTCTAAAATTCTTCTTGTAGAGTTTTTAAGTGGAATATTAATACAAACTATATATCTATATACATAAATATCTCAATTCTAAAAGTTTGTATATACTAATATGTGCTCATATTTATACATTTATACATCTGTGTATCACATATACACTTAAATTCATGTTTAGGCTCATGTATCTATTCATTGGGGGAAAGATATCAAAATATTAAGAACAATGTCAGATAAATTTTATTTTATTATAACACTTTAAAATTAATCTAAATGAGTTCCTTTATAATTTCAAAAACATCTTATCATTTTTTAAAGGAAACAATTAGCTATCTGGCAATCTCCCATGCTCAAAAGGAAATACCTTCCTTGAGGTTCCATTCAATGCTTTCAGCCTTTATGATAAGCAACAGAAGAGGGATTTGGTTAATGATTGTGTGACATTCTTTTAAAACCATCATCAGTCCTATTCCTGCAAGCTATTCATATAAGAGTCTACATGAAAAATTCCTCCTAGAATTTGGTTCCTGGGAAAGTTTTGGCTCCAGAGAAATGTGAGAATTTTTTTTAACCAACAACAAAATGTATATCCAAATTACTTCAGCTTTTCCTTGTCCATTAGGAAACACACAGTAGAGGCAAAATCAATGTCTGGTTATAGAAAAAGGATCACTTTGGTGGTTTGGAATCATGTCTTCCTCTGTCCCTTTCAGATGATTGCTGTTCTACTCTTTTCTTTTCTAATTCTAATTTAACTTTTATATTCATGCAATTTTGTATGACACACCAGACCCCCTCAGGAAGTGGTGGAATGCAAGTTATAAATAAATTCAACATAACAGGGAAGAGTAACAGAAAGTGTCTCATCTGCTCTGAGTCATGTTGATGTATCACAGCATCCTCTAACCTCTTCCCACCTGAGATGTGTCTGCATCTAAGTTCTCAAAGCCCTCAAAAAGGGCAAATTGGAGAACTGCAGAGAGCCATTAACTTAGTGAAGTCTTTACTTTGCAGTTAGCTTCATGTCCTTTTTCATGTTGGCCTACTCACTGAAAGCATCACATTCATGCCTCCGATGCTGGATGCCACCAGGTAAGTCATGCTCAGAGAGTTCAAAAACACAAAGTATGTGCTATACAATGGTTATCTCCATGTTACCACTTTCATACTCCATTCAGTGAAAGTTGCTGAGCACCCACCATGTACTGGGACTTGCTGGCAGTGGAATAACTAGAGTCTAACAAAGACCCTGCCCTGCCACTGAGGAGCACCATGGAGCATGCCTCTCCCCCTTGATGGGCGCAGAGGGTGATACTTGTTTGATGTTATCTTCTGTATACCTTGCTCTCTTTACCGTGATGATGACTAAATTCTGAACCTAAAGGGAATCAGATTTGAGATAATTCCCCAAAGCAATCTGCCAACCTCACAGTAAGAGTAATTAGAATCAGGAAAATAGAAAGCTGCTTCTATTTAATTAGCAGGGTAATATTAATCCTATTAGATTCATTGGATGAAATGCAAAATCAACATTGGATCTTTTTTTTTCACTTTGAAAACTCTGCATTTAAACTTTTTAAATGTCCCCATTTGAGTAGTTCATACCCAGGACTTTCATTTCTCACCCTATAGCTCTTAACACTACCCAGCTCAGCTCTCTCTCCATGAACCTGAGCTCTCCACTCCACAGACCAGCTCGTTGACCCCTCTCTCCCTCTGCTCTTTGTCACTCCTAACTGGTTTCATCTTGACTTGTTCTAAGAGCTTCAGGGATGAAGCACATTATCTGACTCTTTCTTCCTACGTTAGTGACTGCTCCTGTTAATTCTTTCCTCCAACACAGGCTTTTCACAAGGTTGGCACCTTTGCCCCTGCTCTTGAATACTCCTATTTCCTCTTTTGGAGAATGCTTTAATTCCTATTAATATGTCAGCCATATTTCCAACAAGGATAATTCCCAAATCCTTTGCTATCAAAGATTCAGGCTCATATGTCCAAAGGCCTAGTGGATGGTTCATGAGGCTCATCACACCATTGGTTCCAATGTAGCCTACCAAAAAAAAATCCCCATCATCCCTAAGAATGGACTCACTCTCCTGACTGCTTCAGTGCATAGATAGGCTTTCAAGAATCCAGATCTCATTCTTCTCCATCATCTCTGAAACTTGATATTTAAGTCTTCGGGTCTAGGTCTAATCCTCTTGAATTGGATAGCCTGTTTATTTGAAGGTTGAGTCTTATTTCCTCAACTGTAAAATGGGATTCAAGTAAACCTCAAATGAAAAGTGAGATCGTGGTGGATATGCTGTAATCTGTACACTTAGACTGATATGTGCATATTAGATGCCTGTGCACGTTAAATTGCTTCTCCCACTCAGGCCAGTGCATGGTATGCATTAGACCCTTTCAGTCAGTAAATATTTGTTGACTGACTGAAAGAACAAATGAGCAAATGGTTGAATAAATGTAACTTTGACTTCTTTGAATGTATCATTTATTATCTGCTCTATCATTCTGTTGGCTCAAAATACACACTACCCAGGCTGTTAACATTTTTACTACATGTGTCCTGGCTTCTTAAACATTCAGTTTCTTGGGAGTAGATAACCTAACTCATCTTTCCTTATGTTTCTCACAGAACCTGTCAAAGTCCTTATACGTAGAAGGTATGCACTAATATTTGACTTTGCACTCCATTTAAAAGTCTTGAGTGCACATCAACTAATTTTTTCCATTAATGGAAATTGGTGCACATAATTTTGCAAGCACATATTCTTGAGGCTTTTTTTTAAGCATGACTCACATCTTACTGGTTCAGAAACTAACACCAAACAGCGATTTTAATGGAATGGCGAAAGAGGGTTTAGTCAGGCCTTTGCACTTTTCAGATTTGCTTTAGTTCAGCCATAAAATTCCTTCCCAGCTGTTCTTCAGTGGCAAGGGGCATCTTCTCCCTGATACACAACTTAATCAAGCTGCTTCTAGCTATGTTAAACTAAGCTGAGCTTCAGAATAGCAACTACATATAACACCAGAAATAGGAGAACTTTTTTTTTCTTTATTCATGACAGCTTTTCCACACTCAAGCAAATAGCAACTATAGTGTCTTTCCTCTTTCTTTCTTTCTTTCTTTCTTTCTTTCTTTCTTTCTTTCTTTCTTTCTTTCTTTCTTTCTTTCTTTCTTTCTTTCAGAGGGAAAACCAGAGCAAAAATACAGTGCCCATGCAATGACCAGTAGGGCAATTATGATGGAAAGGAAAGTATGTATGTGTCAAACAGCACAGTTTCTGGGTTATCTGGTCTCTAAGAAGAGGACTTTTCAGCTGGATGTGAATGAATGAAATTGCTGTATCACCCACAAAAGTATTTTCATTACTAATTTTCCAGTAGAATTACTCATAGTTCTATCTTTATTCCTCTGAATATTTGCACATTTAATAAAGTAGAAATGAATGAATGGGGGTGGCACCTCCCAGTCATATCTGAGTCTAACGGTGTTTTACATCTCTTAAGTTACATGTAATTGCTAGAGGCCAGGGATGTCAAATATAGATGGGTGTCACAAACCAGAATCCTCGATATATTTACCAGCTTATGTGTCTCTTTAGTTTCTGCTTCTGAAATAAACTAGGGGTGTGGCTTAGGATGTGTGTTCTCTCTCTCTCTCTCTCTCTCTCTCTCTCTCTCTCTCTCTCTCTCTCTCTCCCCTTCCCTCCTCTCTCTCTCTCTCAAAAAAAAAAAAATCTTCTAATATGAAACATTTCCATAGAGTGGTCAAGGGAGATATTTCAGTCTGTTTTCTATAGATAGCAGAAAAACTGAAATAGGTGATTTATAAAGGAAAAAAAGTATATTTAGCTCACAGGTCTGGAAGCTGGAGGTTCAAGATTGGGAGGCCACATCTGGGAAGAATGTTGTGCTTTGTCAAACATGGTGGGAACAGCAGAAAAACTACTAAGTGTGTGAGGAAGAGACACAGCATCAGGGGCAGCTTGGCTTTTCAGCAACCCACTCTGTGAAAACAAACTCTCCCAATAGAAAGGCATTATCCTGTTCATGCTCATGAGAATGGTGTTCCTACCACACCATCACCTCTAGTCCCATGACCTTTTATGTACTGCTATGTGGAAGATTAACTATCCAACATATGAGCTCTTAGGGGAGATAGTCAAACTATAGTAGGGGCAACTATGAGAAGTATGTATCTCTTAAAAACATGTCAGTTTTTCAGGGTTGCTATAACAAAACACTACAGACTAAGTGGCTTAAAGAACAAAAACACATTGTGTCAGAATCTGGAGGCCAGAAGTTTGAGATCAAGGTGTCCGCAGGACCAGGCTCCCTCCAAAGGCATAAGGGAAAGACAGGTTCCAGGCCTCTCTTCTAGCGTCTGTTGGTTACTTGGATTGTGGCGGTATGACTCCAATCCACATGTGGCATTATCCCTGTTGCCATATGCAAACTTCCCATTTTTATAAGGATACAATACTCATCTAAACTGGATCATCTACAAAAATCCTATTTCCAAATAAGGTCACATTCACATAGACTGGCAGCAAAGACTTCAATCCACTTGGGGAAAACATAAATCAAACCATAAAAAGCCCAATACAGTCATTGTAGTAAATCCCAATTCATGAAGCATAGCAACAAAAGTAAACTTTAGCAATAAAAACTAGGAAATCTCGTTGGGAGCCACAGATATGCCAATGTCTCCTACTATTCTGAATAATAATTCCCATGTAGGTTAGATCATATTTGATTTTTTTATAAAAAGTGAGCAGAGTCATCCAGAATGGATGGTAGTTCATAGATAAAATACACTTAGGTTAAATCTCCAGTACCAAAAAAAGAAATAAAGGAAAAGAAAAAGAGTATAGTTGGTGCATCCATGGAGAAAACCTGAGAGAATCCCAGAATCTCTAGTAGGGCCCACTGGTAAAGGTCTTTCTTTCTTGAAGCCAGTCAGTAAAGACTGAAACTGGTGACTTCTTTAAACAAAATAAGGCTTCAAGGAACATGAAAAAATCTAGGAAATATGAAAGCACCAAAGAAACAAAATAAAGTTCTAGTGGCTGAGGCCCAGAGAAATACAGACCTACAAACTACCTGATGAAGAATTCACAATAATTATTTTAAAGAAGCCCAGTAAACTGTGAGAGAACACATAAAACTAAACAAAATCAGGAAAACAATACATGGACAAAATTTGAAGTTCAAAAAAGAGAAACCATAAAGAAAGAACCAAACAGAAATTCTGGAGCCAAAGAATACAAAGTCTGAAATAACAAATTCATTGGTGCATTCCAACACAAGAATTAGTCAAGTAGAAGAAATAATCAGCAAATTCAAAGAAAGATAATTTGAAATTATTTAGGCCAGGTGTGGTGGTGCACGCCTATAATCCTAGTACTTGAGAGGCTAAGACAGAGGATCACAGGTTTGAGGCCAACCTCAGAAACTTAGCAAGATCCTATTCCAAAAAGTAAAAAGGGCTGGGGTATAGCTCGAAGATATGATGCCCCTGGGTTTGATCCCTAGTACCACAATAAAAAGAAAAAGAAGAGGAGGAGGAGGAGGAGGAGGAGGAGGAGGAGGTTTCTGGTGGAATAAATCAGTTCTGACTCAAAAATAAATTTTAGAAGACAACAATCTTAGAAATAATGAGAGCTACAATGATTTGGTAATGGGTGTAAGTTGCAGTATCACTAACAAAATAGGAAAGGAGTAAAAGTGTAAAGTTTTTTGTATGTAATCAAAGAGCCTACAGATGGCATTATACTCACTGGAAAAGCTGAAAGTTTTTGCTCTAAGATCAAAAACAAGAAAAGAATACTCACTCTCACCTCTTCCATTCAACATAGTCCTAGGAGTCCTAGCCAGAGCAATTACTCAAGAAAAAGATATAAAATGCATCTAAATGGGAAAGGAAGAAATAAAATCATCTCTATTTGCTCATGACATGATCTTCTATAAAAAAACAAAAAACAAAAAACAAAAACTAAAGAGTCCACCAAAATAATTCTTGGAACTAGTAAATCAATTAAATAAAGTTACAAGGTACACAATCAAAGTACAAAAAAAATTAATTGCATTTCTATATACTAACAACAAACTAGCTAAAGAAAAGAAAAAGCAGAACTATCTCATTTATCTCATTTGTAATAGCATCACAAGCAATAACATATGCATAAGCTTAACAAATAGGCAAAAGATCTATACAATCTTCTAAAAGTATAGAACATTGATTAAATAAATCAGACACAAATAAATAGAAAAACATTCCATGCTCATGGATTGGAAGAATTAATATTGTTAAAATGTCCATATCACCCATGGTGAGATACTAATTTAATGTAATATCTATCAAAATATCAATGTCATTTTTCACAAAGATAGGAAAAAAAATTCTAAAATGTGTGTAGATCCACAAAAGATCTTGAATAGCCAAAGCAGTCTTTAGCAAGAAGAACTAAACTAGAGATGTAACATTTCTGACTTCGATTTATATAACAAGGCTATAGCAATCAAAATATTATGGTGCTGGCATAAAACAGAAACAGAGACCAATGGAACAGAACAGAAAGCTCAGAAATTATTCACTTCTGCAATTTTTAAATAATTTTTGACAAAGGCATTGAGAATACGTGAGAGGAAAACAATAATCTCTTGAATAAATGATGATGGAAAAACTGGATATGCACATACAAAAGTATGAAATTAGGCTCTTAGAGTATAAACAAAAATAACTTCAAATGGATGAGAGACTATAATGCAAAACTCCTAGGAAAAGACATAGAGGAAGAGCTCGTCGACAGTAATCTTGGCAATAAGTTTTAGATATGACATCAGAAACACAAGCAACAAAAGTAAAATACAAATATGGGGTAACATCACACTAAAAATATTCCGTACATCAAAGGAAATAATCAACAAAGTGAAAAGGCAACATTTGCAAGAGAAAATCTTTGCAAGTCATATATTTGATAAGAAGTTGCTATTTAAAATAATAAACTAATAGGGAAATCAGTAGGGGACCACAATACCCCACTTTCAAAAATGGATAGATCATCCTGATAGAAAATTAGTATGGAAACAGTGCATTTGAACAATGCTATAGAACAACTGGACCTAACAAGTATATACAGAATATTCCATACAGTTCGGGAGCAAATATATAATAAAGTAATCCAGTTAAGACATGAAGAGGCATTTCTGAAAAGAAGACATGCAAGTGACCAACAGATATATGAAAAGTTCTCCATATCACTGTAATCATCAGGGAAATGCAAATTAAAACCACAATGCAATATCATCTCATACCTCTTAAGGTGGCTATTAATTTAAAAAAGAAGATAACAAGCATTGGCAAGGATGTGGAGAAAAAGGAAAGTAAACTAGTTCAGTCATTATGGAAGACATATGGAGCTTCCTCAAAGAATTTACAATAGAATTAACACATGATCCATCAATGTCACTTCTGGGTATACATCCAAAGCAAGTGAAATTGGGATCTCAAAGAGACATCTACATCTATGTTCCTTAAGCATTATTTATTATTATAAATACCAATGTTGATCAGTGAGTGAATGGGTAAAGAAATCATGGCTTATAAATACAATGGAATATTATTCAGCCTATAAAAAGAAGGAGATTCTGCCATTTGCAATAACAGGTAGACCAGGATGGTATTATGTTAAGTGAAATATGCTAGACACAGAAAGATAAGCACTACATGATTTAGATGTAGACACTAAAATAGTCAAACTTTTAGAAATGGGGCTAGAATGGAGATTGTCAGAGAACAGAAGAAAAAAAAGGAAATGTATAGATGACAGTTAAAAGGTACAAAACTCTAGTTATGCAAGATGAATAAATTCTGAAAATTTATTATACATCTTGGTGCCCTTTGCTAATGGCACTCTCTTACATCTTAAAAAAGACAGTAGATTGTGTGTTAAGTATTCTTACTGAACAATAACAACAACAACAATATAAAGAAAACAGGAGGACACTTTGGGAGGTGCTGATATGCTAATGACCTTGACGGAGAATATCGTTTCTTGGGTGTATACTTATCTCCAAACTCATTGAGACATATGCCTTAAATACAGACAGCAACCTAAATGCCAATTAAAGTACCATCAAAATAAATTAGACAGAAAATGTGTAGTTTCTTTGATGAAACTGCCACACATTGTTCTTTAGGAGAGAGGAGACAGGGTCCTTTAAGTGAATAGGATGCACACCCAAAATATGTTTCAAACAATGGACATCTGATAATGTTTTATAAGAGGGTATTTAACATTCAAAACTGTGCAAGCTTGCTTCTCGTGAAACATGCAGGTAGAACAATTTATTTTCTTAACTCATTTGGATGTTTTCTAGGACATTATATTTAATTCTAACACTACATTGTGTTTCAAGCAGTTTCTTAAGCTAAGTAAGGCCTCTACAGAATTAACTAGGTTTAATTGAGATCATAAGTGGGCAGCCCTGATCTAATAAGACAGTGTTCCTAGAAGAGGCACCTGAAAGCTCTTTTTCTCTTCATCTGCTCACAAAGAAGAGGTGTGGGGTCCCACTGTGAGATAGCAGCCAGCTAAGAGAAGAGGCCGCAGAATGGAATTCATTTAGATAAGACTTGATCTTGGACTTCCCAGCCTCCAGAACTGTGAGAAATAAACTTCTGTCACTTAAGCCACTCAGGCTGTGGTGTTTTATTCAGCAGTGCTAGCAAATTCAGATAGGACTGTGCACACTGTCACCCATTAATATTTTCTTTTAACAACCAAACTTCCTTGACCACTAGAAAGAGGACTCCATCACCACACTGGTCCTAATCTTAAGTATTATCCCACAGATGTGTTCTTTGATGGCACATTACTTATAAGATATCTATATTATCTACAAGAAAAAATGTACATGCTACAAAAAGAAGATCAAGCTGGGCATAGTGGTACATGTCTGTAATCCTAGTACTTGGGAGGCTGAGACAAGAGGATTGCAGGTTGAAGGCCAACCTCAGCAACTTAGAGAGGTCTTTAGTAAATTAGGAAGACCTTGCTTCAAAATAAATAATAAAATAGGTCTGGGTTATAGCTTGGAGGTAGAACACCCCTGGGTTCAATCCTCAGTAACACACACACACACACACACACACACAACTCTTCCTCAAGTAGGCTAATTCAGTGGCTGGGGCCCAGTAGGTTGATGAGCAGTATTCTCAAGGCATTATTTCTCTTGTTCAGAATTAGTCCCAGTTTTTGTTCAGCATATTGAATAACAATTCTAGAGGCTCTGTCAAAAGAGAATTTCCTCTTCTGGTCCCCGAGAACACTATTTGTCCTTTCTAGTTACTCAATGCCAAATCAATTCTGGTTCAAGACCAAAGCTAATATTAGAAGAAAAAAAGTTTTCAAGTGTTTGTTTATTTTAAAAGAACAAAATCTACTCTAGGGAATAGTGGAAAGTGTAATCCTTCTTCCCACAGGGGTGTGGTAGGGGGTGTTATGTGAGGCCAGGCCTGACAGGACAGACAAGGAAAGGGGGTATTGTTCCCCATTTTTCAGACAAGCTATCAATAACTTAAAAATAAAAAGTAAAAATATTAATAATAAGTCCTAGAGACTCTTTTCCAAACTCTGCCAATATCTTTGAGAGTTCACTTTCTGTGCAGCCTGTGAAGGGGACATAATTATTTCCATGTCTGACTAATACGCGCTTGTTTGTGAAGGGCCGTCATCCCGTAACCCATCTGGATCATGGTCTTGGTGTGTATTGAAAGTCAAAAATTGAGGGATGTTTTCATCCTGGCTCCTTCACTGACTGAGTCACCGTGTCCTTGGGCAAGTTATTTCCTCTCTGTGTACCCGATTTTAAAAACAGAGAGATAATAGTGTTCCTGACCTCCTTACCTTATGGGGATGCTGTCAGCATTGACAAGTAATAGAGCATATTTTTGGAGTTGGAAAGAAGAAACATTTCTTACATTTTAAAATATTAAAATATTGTTTTTCACTCCCCTAGATCTATTTTGTACATCTTAAAATTCCAAAATGGATCACAGTGGATGGAAAAGGCCTGAGAATACTCACAAAGTCTGAGTTCCAGCTGGCTTTGTGGTACAGAGCCTTGAGATCTTTTCAGTTTCCTTGAGATAAAGACAAGGACCATTGACATTGATATATTCAGGCCTGGGGCTTTTTACAGAAAAGGGGTAGCAGAATTACCAAGCATTTAAAAAAATCATAGTATAAACTATTAAGAAAAATTACCACATTTTAGTACAAATAACACTGAACTGATAGTTGAAGAACAAACCTAGGTTCACAATCTTCATTGTTTACTTATTTAAGTCAATTTACTCAGCCTCTCTAAGCCTCCATTTATGAATTTTAAAAAAATGAGAGCCTATGATAATAATAGTAATTGAGTCTAGGGTTCTAAATTGAACAAGATTCCAATGGAATAATAGATGTAAGCATTCCTTAAAATAATAAAACACAGAGCAAACAAGATGTGTTGCCACCACTGAGCCAACCAGCCATCTCTCTGGTCACCATAGCATCACATCATTTGCTTCCAGAAGCAGCAGTTACACCAATTTTCTTGGACATGAAAACAGTGCCTAGCATGTTCCACATAATTAGAGCTTCCACCCAGCCATTTTTCACTTTGACAGGGTGGGGGAGGGAGAAGAAGGGAAGGGCTGTGATCCATGTTTAGGCTGTCCTTTGATTCAGATGTGAAATGAAAGCTTTGAAGCTGAGGTGACAGACTGTGGAACCCAGGACATGAACTGTCTTGTTCCAAGGAGCCTGAAGTCCTGCCTGCTTTGGGGTGTGCCGGCAGAGATACAATGTTCCATCTGGTAGGGTTTGCAGTGTTGCCTGTCTCTTAAAGGACCCCCAGAAAGGCTTGTGGAAGAAGGCTTTCAACATTTTTAAACATAAGAAGACAAGAAAGCAGTTTTTCTAGATGATGTCTAAGATCTCCTGTGGCCCTAAAGCTTGATCTATGAATCAGCAAACCATAAGAATGATTAAGGAAACACATATAGTCAGTCTCCTTGACTCCTTTGTCCCCTGTTCAAAATCCAACCATTCTGAGTCAGCTTGGGAAATAACTTATATTTTTAACTTACTAGAATTTGTCAGCCTCCCTGAGCTACTGCAGATCACCTTAGGCTTCTTTGTTCTTTTTAGTTCAATCTTCCCCATTGTGTTTTATTTCATTGTATGTTCTTATTTCAAGATCAGCCTTAACAACCAGAGTGTGAAGGCTTTGGGTGCGGGTATCGATCACAACTGTGGCTTGTCCTTTTGTGACCTGGGTTCCTTGTTAAGAAAGTCAGCCACTCCTGAGCAGCTGTTGGTGTGTACTTGACTTTGTTTCATGGGTACTTGAATGTCACCCCCATGACTGGCAACCAGAGGATTTCCTGCATATCCTTTGGTCTGCATTTCACTTCCTCCTGACAGTTTTTTGTTTCCAGAGACCCAAGTATTCAAGAATGCCCAACAGGAAGTGAGCCCAGAGATGCTAGCTTTCTGGATCTGTTTGTTACAGAACAACTAAAAGAGTAATCTATATAGAAAAAAAAAAAAGCACCAACCGCTTCATGATAAAAAAAATAAATACTGGACATATGCATGAGAGAGGAAGAAAGAGATAAATTCATTTCTTCCCTCTGAATATCAAGTGACAGCTGCACATTATTCTAACTGTGGGCTGATTTCAAGGGAAAACATAGAACAGAGGACATCTAGAAGTTTTAATTTTACTTCTATATTTTTGCTCTACCAATTTTTACACTTTTTTATGCTCCTTAGAGTAGAAATGATCACTTGGTCCAAAGAACACCCAGTAGAGGACAGGAGAATGGGAGAAAAGGAAGAGTGAAAAAGAAGGAAAGATCAGAAATTCTGACATGACCAGAACATTGTCTTTATATTCATTTCCACTGATACCAGGGAAATGATTGCTAAAATCCTGGAAAAGGCCAATCATTTCAGTGCCTCAGATGGAATGCAATGGATTAATAGCTCAGCTTTGTATACCAACTACTGAGTGAAGAATGTTGATACCTAGGGCTAAGGACTAATTCAAGATGAGCATGTGAGAAGGAGGGAGGGGAAAAGTAATGGGTGGGAACTGGGGAAGGGTTAAATGAGTGCTGTGTGCATGAATGACTCTATCAGCTTGGACCTCATTAAAATATATGATTACAATGCACCACTTGTAATCCCAGCATGTGGGAGGCTGAGACCGCAGGATCCGGGTTCGCGGCCAGCCTCAGCTACCTAGTGAGGCACTCCGCAACTTAGTGAGACTCAGTTTCAAAATAAAGAATAAAAAATAGGGCTGAGGGTGTAGCTCGGAGGTAGAATGCCCCTGAGTTCAATCCCCAGTACCGCCAAAAAAAAAACAATGCACCAATTTAAAAAAAAAAAAAAAAAAAGATGAGCATGTGGTGAGTGGATGGCCCCAAATGTTCACAGCTCTCTGTACTCAATCCCTTTCGATAGACCTTTGCAGCTCTCCCCCTCATTAGATGATCTCTGTTTACCAGCTCTTGAATCTTGACTGGCTTTGTGACTGGCTTTAGCCAAAAGAATGCTGTAGAAGTGTTGTCTTGCAAGTTAAGAGGCTGTACATGCTGTATGTCTCTCTCGGAACCCAGACACAAATAATTGAATAATCCTGGGCCAGTCTTCTGAATGAGAGTAAGATGCACAGCCCAGCCTTCCACATCACCCAAACTGGCACCCAGCCATGTGAGTGAGACCATCCTAGACCAGCGTGGGTCAGACCAACTCATCGGCAGATATGAGATGCATCAACAGACAGCAGAACTAAGTAGAGATGAGTTAAGCAGGACACAGGTGTATGGAGCTACCCATAGACATATGAATAAAAATGAATATAGCAAAAGATAAGAGTACAGAGTCCTCCAATCAATTGTTTGACCAGGCACTCCAAAAATCTGGAGATAGCCAGGAGCCTGAGCCAGTAGCTTTCAGAGTTCAGAATCTAGCAGGGCAATTTGGACTCAAGAGCGAGTTGTTACAAAAACATATTCAAAACTTCAGAGATCAGAGATCATTTTTAATAATAATCATAGAAGCTAATATATGCAAAATGCTTAGTGAAAAGCTATCATCTGCTCTGGTTTCCACAACAGGAGGTATCATTATCCTACAGCTGTAGGTAAGAGAAGTTAGGCAGGCACCAAGAGCTGAGATAGAACCTCAATTTAGTCTGACATCAAAGCCAAGGTTATGAACACTACAAAAACGCTCTCTCACTGAAGAGGAGGCAGTACTATCATAGCTGGATGCCAAGGACCAGGATTGGAGACAACCTCCCTATGCATGGTGAAAATGGCATCTGGGGTAACAATCTAGGTTTATCCCAAGGAAAAGGAGGCAAGGGGGCAGCCGAAGAAAAGGCAGCTGCATAGCACCTGTCAGATGTTAGCACAGCAATAAACAAGCCCAGCAAGTCCTGCTTCCCTCCTGAGAACATTTGTCTCCATGGTGAAATAACGCAAACCTGGGCAAGAGTCAGTCTCAACCTGGTAGAAGGGAGGGTTCCGGGTCACAGAGGCTGAGCAGATCCCTCTCTGCTCTCTGCTGGCTCTGACTCATCAACTCCAGAGGAGTGAAGCACACACATGCCAACAGCTCTCCCAATCATCTGGTCAGGCAGCAGGAGAGGGGGAAACAGCAGACGGGAATCTTAGACCACTGTAAAGTTTGTAGATGACTTCTCAGTCTCTCCTGTGAGAATGGCAACATATTTTTATCCTCTCCTGTGTATAGTTAATCTACCCAATCTTCATAAAATTCCCTACTGAGTGTTCTGAAAATATCTTGTTTTGAAGAATCAAATTATAAGTTAACTGCTTTCTAAAGAATTAATAATAATACTAACTTTCATTCTCACAGAAACTCTATGATGCAGACATCTGCATTCTCATTTTACAGATGAAGAAATTAAAGTTTTGAAGGAGATAAGCAGCTTTCCAGAATGCACAAAACTGGGCACGAATCAAACTGATATTTGCAATCACCAGAACCCATGGTTTTAACCATTCTCTATTGTCCATTGTGGCTATTTTATCATTATTATTATTATTGTTATTATTATTATTATTTAATATGACAGTAATTTTCTGAATATTAGGTTCAACAGTGTTTAACTCTTGCTATTTACTCTTTAACAACTTGGAAAAAGCACTGAAGATAGACTTCTAAAGTTGCTAGTACGTGGACAAATTAAGTCCAGGGTACCTTGAGAATTTGTTACCTTCCAATGTTATCACTCTTCAAAATTCTTTACATCTAATTTTAACTCTGCTGTAACTGAGCAGCAAAACTACCAGACTTTCCTTTAGATGGTGCTATAGTTTGGATTTTTCCCCCCCTGTGGCATTGGAGATTGAACCAGGAACATTCTGCCTCTGAGCTACATCCCCAGCCCTATTATTTTTTTTATTCTGAAACAGGTCTGAGGTGTCTCTACTGATCTTTTGTTTAGAAGAACGGTCTAGAGATGTAAGAGGAGTATTGAAGTCTCCTAGTATTAGTGTATTGGGACCTATGTATGTCTTTGTTTCATACAGAGTTTGTTTTATGAAGGTGGCTGCACCTGCATTTGGGGCATAGATGTTAATAACTGTTATTTCCTCTTGCTGGATTGTTCCTTTTACTAGTAAAAAATGACCTGCTTTGTCTCTTCTGATAAGCTTAGGCTTGAAGTCTAATTTATCTGATATCATGGTTGCTACTCCTGCTTGTCTTCGGGTTCCATTGGCATGGATTACCTTACTCCATCCCTTCATCTTTAGCTTGTGGGAATCTTTGCTTGTAAGGTGAGTTTCTTGTAGGCAGCATATAGATGGATTCTGGGTTTTGATCCATTTTCCCACCTTGTGCCTTTTTATTGGGGAATTGAGACCATTTATATTCAGTGTGATTATTGAGAGATTACTTTTAATTCCTAACATTTTGAGTTTTTACTTCTGTTTTCGGTGGAGTTTATTCTTCTTTGCTTAGTTGTTTGCTTCCTGGAAATTATTGTTTCTCTGGTTCTGATGTTTACTCATTAGTTCTTCTTTGTAGTTAATCTCTTTAAGTAGTTTCTCTAGTGCTGGTTTGGTAGACATAAATTCTTTCAGTTTCTGTTTGTCATGGAAGGTTTTTATATCATCGTCAATTTTGAGAGAGAATTTTGCTGAGTATGAGAATCTTGGCTGCAAGTTATTTTCTTTCAGAATTTGAAATATGTTAGTCCAGCCTCTCCTGGCTTTTATGACTTGATTTGGGAGGTCTGGAGTGATTCTAACAGGGCTTCACTAAGTTGCTGAGGCTGGCCACGAACCTGCAATCCTCCTGTGTCAGACTCCCAAATATTGGAATTACAAGTGTGTGACACCATGTCTGGCTATAGGTTAGATCTTAAATGTCTCCCAAAGACCCTTGTCTTAATGGCTTGGTCCCCAGAGTGGTGCTAATGGGAAGTGGTGGAGTCATTAAGAATAGAGGTCATTGGGAGCATGTCCTTGGCAAGGATAGTGGGATTTCAAACCTTTCTTCTCCTTTCTTTCCTTCCTGGCCATGAGGTGAGCAGTTTTGCTCTTCCATAAGCTCCCATTAGGATGCTGTGCCTTGCCACAGGCCCATAGCAATGTGACCAATCAATCATGGACTTAAGCCTTCAAAACTCTAAGAGCCAGAATAAAATTTTATCTTTATAAGTTGATTTTCTCAGGTATTCGTCATAGTGATAAAAGCTGAGTAACACCAGCATTTATAATGCTTCAGTTTTTTAATAAACACTGCAAACACTATTCCTGGTTCCTGAATCAATGTTGCTATGATTTCTCTAAGTCATACTGGAGGCCTGGGATATGGTGGGACACAGAAAACAAAAAAATTTCCATGAATAAGATTGGGTGCACTCAACTAAAAACTGCAACTGAGAGTGGGGTGGGGGGGAAACCAAGAGACTGAGCATGCTCTGTTGATTATTTTTATACTAAATCTTCTTATGGTGAGCTTTTAGTGGTGGATGCCTGAATGACAGGTGGAGGATATGAATGCCAGGTCTCTAGAAAGCTTGTCATTTTCTCATCATCCTTTCTTAGGTCTTCACACTCTCAGAGCATACTTGAAGTTCACCTTTGCGGCGATACCAAGTCTCACTGCAGATGACCACAGCTAGTGGACTAGAAAGTCATCAAGGCCCTCCATTCTAGCCTTCCTTTACACATGGATCCTATCTAGCATACTCTTTTAAGAAGATAGCTGACTTCTACTCAAATTTTTCCAATGAAGACAACTTGTGAGCTTACAAAATAGATGAGTTGAATGTTAGCAGAGTTCAATTCACCAGTAAAATATAAAGACATCAGAGGTCCTCTCTGTATGTCAGGTATTGCCCAGATGATAAAACATCCTACTCTAGGGAAACTGACATTCCAACATTATAACTTTAAGTAAGGTTCCCTTTAGCATCTCACCTTGTTTCTCACTTCTCTCTCTTAAGGGGCCGCAGAGAAAGTCCAGTCTCCCTTCCATTTAATATCCTTCAAATATGCAGATGAATTATCACACAGGTAGCTTCTCATGTTTACAATTCCAGATCCTTCACACTGTAACATGGCTTCAGATTTTATAATCATACTAATAGTTTCCCTCTGGCTCTGCTCAAGCTCCATCTTCCTTCTAAAATGGGGAACCAAGTACTAAATTAAATATTTAAGAATGCTGGATGGCCATGGTCTCCCCATATCACTGACTCCTAACTCAGATTTAAAGTCAAAGTTGCAGTTTTAGATACCTATTTCTGGAAAGCAATGATCCTTATGAAATGTTCCTGTGAAAAACACACTGTTTTCATCAGTCAAAAACACCCTACTGACAATGAGTTATAAGTCCTTTCTTTTTGACAGGAAGTAACAGGAAAGGAGTTTATAATCAACCAAAGGAAAAGAGAAAGGAAGATCCATTAGTGCTGAGAAATATTTACATGGGTACAGTTTTGTTGACGCTTTAACATAATTGCTGACTGTGCTAAAGATTGCAGAGAATTTGTTCTTAGCACATCCCTAGATGCTAATGTCCAATGTTTGTTCTTCTGCAACTCTATTGACACTTTCTATCCCTTAAAACTTTTTCTTTTTTTGCATCTACAATGCTCCTTCTCAACCAGCTTCATTGGCTTTTTCTTATTATTAGGTACTTTAAATGTTAGTGTTCTTTGGTGTCTTCCTTTCATCCTCAACTTATCTTACCTGACAAGTTTTCTCATGAATTTCCCACGGCTTCCGCCAAAACTAAAAGCTGATAATCCTACTTGCTAGTCTGTAACCCCAGCCCCGATCTCTCTCCTGGGTTCCACAACTACGTCACCAATTTTCTAACCCACTGTATTTGCTTAGCCACATACAATTACCATTCTCTTTTGTAAATATGTTTCTCCTCCCACATTCCTTATTTCTGTTCATTTTTTCCATCCACCATATCAGCAAGACACCAAATCCTGTCTACTCTACCTCAGAACTATTCCCATTGCCCTCCTCATTTACACCTTCAGCTATTGAGACTGAAAAATAGCTTGTTTCTCTGCTCCTGTTCTTTCATGTTTAATTCATCTTCCACATTACTCTCACAAATATGTTCCTAAAATAAATCACTAAATAGAGAAGTGCATCCGATCATACCAATCCTCTTCCCTATAACTGTTTCTGGCACTTGCTACCTTCACACAAAAAGTCTAAAATCATATGGAAAAAACATCCTCACTGTCTATTTTAATCTCTGTTTGTCTCTTACCATCCTAACTCTCTTTCTCTCTCTCTCTCTCTCTCTCTCTCTCTCTCTCTCTCTCTCTCTCTCTCACACACACACACACACACACACACACACACACACACACACTGTGCTCTAGCCACTGTGAACTTCTTACTTGATCTTTTCCTTAAACATAACCTATAATGATTGTGTCTGAATATGCTGGCCTGTTTTCCTGGGTGTCTGACCCCTTTTCAATCTGGCAAGCTTATATTTTTCCTTCAAAATCTAATCCAAATGTTATCTCTTCTGGGAGACAATTTCTGACTCATCCCAACAGTTATAAGTTTCTTTCTATGCACTGGGGAATAGCCAAAAATAGTATTATGCATCAGACAATAGATACTGTGCCAGGTGATGGGTATACTATGGTTAGGAAGACAGAAAAATCTCTACTCTAAGGGATATATAATCCAGTAGGGAAGACAGGAGATAAAATATATTTCAAGTACATTGATTATTGTGAAATAAGTCATGTTTTACAGAGACTTACAGCCTAGACAGTGCTGTCCAATACAACTTTCTATATCAGTGTAATGTCCTATATGATAGGACAACATGATAGTCCAATATGATAGCCACTAGCCACATGTGCCTATCAAGTGCTTGAAATGTAGCCAAGTACTTGGAATATGCAACTGAACAATTACATTTTTCATATTATTTAATTTTAATTAATTTACATTTAAATAACCAGTTAGTGGCATCTATATAGGACAGTACAGTTCTATCTGAGAGAGTGAGATGTACTGTTGGATTTAAAAGACAAATAGATCTGAAGGCAGGTGATGTGGAAAGAATACTAGAGTATAGCATTGTGAAGACCCAGATTCACAAGGCACTTTCCTCTGTTAACCCTATACCCGCCTCAGCTCTCATAAACTTAAACAATATCTAGGACATAGTAAGTACCTAACATGTAGTCACTATTATAATAATAAAATGTTTCTTATTTTTAGGCTTCTCATTAGCTTTAATAAATAATTTTCACATATATGTACCCACAGCCCCCACTGATTTTATAAAAATGTGAAGTGTCTCAAATTATTTTCTCTTCTGATGTGCTATCTCAAAGCTCAAAAAGTGCTGTGCAGGCAGATTTACTCTCCACCTGAAACAGTCTCCATTCGAAATAAATTACAAATCAGTGAGGACATGAGCAGCTAAATGATGACCATCCCAGCACACTGTGGTTCAGGCCCAAGCTTAGACCATAGAACTAATCTACTGTATTCTGAGATTCCCAATTAGTGCTGTCTTATGCTTCACATTCTCTTTTTTTTTTTAATTGGTGCATTGTAATCACACATCTTTGTTAGGTACAAGCTGATAAAGGCATACATGCACACATTTCTCTTTTAACCCTTCCCCAATTCCCGACCCACTCCCTCACCCTCCCCCCTTCTCAGATTCAGATTAGTGATTGACTTTGATATGTTTGTGAAAGTACATCATGTGCATTAGGGTGTTCCCCCCCATCACCTTCAGTTACATCAACTTCTTTGCTCAACTAAAGTTTCTCCTTCTTCATCTGGAGTCCTCTTATGCCCCATTTTCTCCCTAGCTTCCACATATTAGGGAAAACATACGATTTTTTACCTTTTTTTTTTTTTTTTT
>PVLC010005505.1:7429-75942 GCA_004027655.1 Graphiurus murinus
GTACTGGGGATTGAACTCAGAGGCATTCTACCTCCGAGCTATACCCCCAGCCCTATTTTTTTATTCTTTATTTTGAAACCGAGTCTCACTAAGTTGCGGAGTGCCTCACTAGGTAGCTGAGGCTGGCCGCGAACCCGGATCCTCCGGTCTCAGCCTCCCGAATGCTGGGATTACAAGCGTGCGCCACCACGCCCGGCTGTTGCTGGTATTATTTTTAAATGTTTTGTTTATACAGTGAATATACTAGATTTTCAAGTGGGGCAAAACTTACATAGATATTTAAATTGTGTGTAAGATAGCTATTTCTAGAAACTTAGGACATTTGTTATAAATGTTAGTGTGACAGGTATAAAAGTGTGCAAAGCCTTCTTTCTTACCATATTCTGTTGACTATATCAATTCTTCTGTAGCAGAATAAAATTGTATTCACTATAATGCATGCTATCTTTTATTTCTGACTGCACAACACAAGTTGATATTCATCCTCCACAAACACAAACAAATAATCAGATAAATGCTGGAAAATAAAATGTTAAACTCCAAGTTTCAGAGCTAAAGATTAAGGTATCTTAAAGTAGGAGAACAAAGTAATTTGGGAGATATAGAAATTCATTTCTTTCTATCACCCATCTACAAACTACTTGACTACTAAAAGAACTTTCCAAATGATAGAAGGATAAAGTTAAACTGAAGAGATGTGAAAAGCTTAGCACAAGTTCTGTCTTCTCCCAAGCTTCCATCCAAGAATTGGAAGAATGAAAGAAGAGGACAGAGTTACAGTAGAAACTCTTCTTTGAAACAGGGGGATATGAGATATGAAAATAGAGAAAAACTGGGCTATCCCAATCATTTCTAGAAACTGAATCAACAACCTTGAGAAATATTGGAAGCACATATAGCCCTAAGTTTTCTACAGTATCAACTATGATAGAGTAGCATTTATCATCTCTTATAAACACAGAGAAGAGTATAAAAGATTGATGGGAGGGAAGAGGAGGAGTTCAAGAAGGAAAAAGAAGGAAATTATGATGTTAATAATGATGTTAAGTCATCAATCTTAAGCATAGTGGAGCATACAGGTTTCTCTCCAAGGATCATGGGAATTCTGGTTTCTTGGCTCCATTTCAGAGAATTGTCAGCAGCAGGGAGTTTGCAAGTTACCATTTGAGGACACTCATACATTCCCAGACCAAGAGAAGGTACCACCATGTGTATATCTTGAATGGGAACCTCAGAAATAACTATCAGGGACTTCCTTTTTTAGCAGCAACTTTAAAAAATTCAGTTTGAGCTATTTCCCAGCAATACCACTTCAGTGAGTTCTAAAGCCTTGTCATTTCCAGCCTTAACTGCAAGCAAGTCTTAAAACTATTGAAGAGGAGAAGAATAAGGAAAAAATACCAGAGGGAGGGCACTATTTTTTTAAATTTTAGAATACAAAACATATGGCTTGAAGAAAAGAAAATTGAATTATCATGAAACAAGAATAAACATAACCACAATCACAGTCACCACCACATAATAATTATTGCCATGATGGTTTATTTATTATTTTTATTTGGTGCATTGTAGTTTTATATCATATTGGGGTACAGAGTGTTAGAAAAATACATGCACACAACTCTTATTGCCCTTCCCACCAGGTCCCCCCTCCTCACCCTCACCCTCACCCTCACCCCACAAGTCTTTGAGATTGGAACTGGCAATTTTATAAATGTGCAAGGCATTATTTCTACTATATATTCTTTTATAACTTTGTTCCTCTCCTTCCCTAATCACCTTCAGTCATTCCCTTGAAGTCTCTGCTCATCTATCTGATGTTACCTTTATTTCAAATATCTCTCTAGCTTCCACGCATAAGAAAAAAACATAAATCTACTCATTCTTTGGAACTGGATGTACTCATTTAGCATAATATGCCATAGTGTTTTTATATGCGAGACATTGCTCTAAGTCCTTTTATGTTAAAAAGTTTAATATTCGCAACACTCTTGTGATTTAGTTACTTACCAATTTTATTAACAAGGAAAATGAATGCTATAAGTTAGATCTTGAATGTTCCATGTCTTAAAGCCTTGGTCCCCAGAGAAGAAAAAAAAAATTAGATAGAGAGTGACACAACTTATTTCTCTACTTAGATGAGTTCTACTGAGAGATGATGGAATAAATCTTTAAGATGTGGGGCCTAGTTAGAGGTCTTTAAATCACTGGGGTCATGCCCGTGAATCAGATAGTGGGATCATAGTCCCTTCCTATTTCTTTGTGTCCTGGTGATGAGGTGAGCAGTTTTTGTTTTTGTTTTTTTCCTGCCATATGTTCCTTCCTTGATGTTCTGCCTCTCCATAGGCAAAACAAAACAAAACGACAAATAAAACAAAAACAAAACAATGGAGCTAATAAGTCACGGACTGGAATTTCCAAAACTGTGACAATGAACCTTTTTTATAAGTTAATTTTCTCCCATATTTTATTATAGTGACAGAAAGCTGAAGACACTATAAAGTTAATGAATTTGTTTAGGATTATACAGTTCTAAGTGGTAGAGTACATTCTGACCCTTAGTACATGCTCCTAACCATGATACAACTACATTACATATAAAGTGAAAATAATTTCATTTCATACCAAATTTAACAGCTTTCAGATTTATATATACTGTCTTTGAGTTGCTCTCATGATGACAATGACAAAATTATATGTCAGAAGGTTGACACTCAATATTAAAAGAATCATTTTAAATGACTTTTTAAGTTAGATATTGAAATGAAGGAGTGAATGAATTTTTGACAATGATACCTACCCCTAAGTAGATATACCTGTTTTCTCATTATTTTCTACTCCTAATTTCTTATCTTCTGATTGTTAGGGCTGCATAAATGGTCTACTATAAGGAACTATTGGTATTAAGCCTTCTAAGTTAAGCCTTTTGTTTCCACCAGTGTGAGTCCTAGAAAATATCTTAATTCTACTTCTCACCATTCCTAGAGAAAATGTCCTAGGGTTACAGAAATTCACATATTCATATGTGCCACAAGATATTAAAATATAAATTACTCCTACATAATAGAAAATAAATAAACTCAGATAAATACATAGAGAAGTTATATAAGTCTTCATCCAGATTCTGTTTCTTAATCTAATTAATATTTAAATTTTAAAATTATTTTCAGTTCCCACTACTGGGGGAAAAAAGAAAACAAACAGGTTTCTTGTTGGTTGTTTTTATTTTTTCTTTCACAGTCCAGAAAGCTAGAAGGGAGGATTTGGCTAAGAAAAGAGTGTTAGAGTCTTACTGTGTATTCCATTGTGAAGTAAACAGCCCTGGTCTTTCATTCAAGGTAGATCAAATCATGGACACATTATTTGTTATTGTTTAGCTGCCTGGGTTTAGGATGAAATTACTAGCTGCCTAGGGACCCAGTATTTTAGCTTCAGATCCAGCTGTGCTCATAACACAAGGCACAATGCTTAGTGGCATTGTCAGCCATTTAACATAAAAAAGAACTTACTGTAATCAAGTGGAGACTACTTCACTATGTCACTCTTGGGTCCCATTTCATGAAGCCTAGGAGATCTGCTACCAATTTCTAAAAGGGGAAGAAAAGAAAACACAGAAAAGCTCCAAACAGGACAAAGGTAATTTTTCTCTATTAATTTTTTTCTCTAACTAAATGTTTAGCTTCTGTTTCAACACATCCAATGTTGTAGAAGTTGTGCAGATGGCTTTAATTATAAGTTACTATAAGATTCCTGGAGTTTTTTGTTTTGTTTTCTTTTATCCATGGATCAGAATCTAAGGAAAACCAGAGGCCCCCATAATTTGATAATTTATTTGTCATCTTGGTCACCACAACTTTTGAGAATGGGACCTAGTCAAACAAATAACAGCCCTGAGCAATAAAGTGAAACTTCCATCCTGTATTCAAAACTTCAGTATTACTGTGGAAATGCTAGCTTTAAAATACAAGCATCCAAAGGTATCTTCTCATAATATTCTCTTCAGATATCATTTTAATCCCTTTTAACATGGAAGCATAAAGTCACCAAAAAAGACCCTCGAGCCCAAGCTCAAGGATGAATTCCTGCTGACACCCTAGGGCTAGAAATGTTTCTCTTGAACTATTTGCAACTGAAGTCATTTCCGTATGGACAAAAACTAATTCCAAGGAAAGACTAAATATGGTGGAAAATGTGGGTGAGACAGAAAGAGGATTTAAAAGGTTGTCCCTTTTTTGAATTTGTGGGATGAATTTGGCAAGTTTGGGGTTGTTTGAGGGAGACAAGTGCATTATGGTTATGGACTCAAAAACTACCATACCTTGTCCAAGTGCAAAATCCACTACAAACTTGAAGAGAGATTATAAAGTAAATAACCATTAAATATGACTCTCCTTAGACTTGTGAAGAAATTTTAATTCTGTCTGTGTACTTGTAAGTTTCCAAGTATAGAGTCATAAGTCATGGGTAGAATTCTGGTTATCATAACTATCTGGGTAAACTTGCACACATCAGTTAAACTCACTAAGTCTCCATTTGCTTATATTCAGCTAGTAAGGTATTATCTAATTCACAGGATTCTTGTGATAATCAAAATAAAAATGGAATAATGTCCTTGAAAATGTGCTGCAAAATACAAAGAACTATGCAAACTATGCAAATGTAATATATTATCATGATTTGGAAGTAGTAAGAAAATAAGCAGATACTAACGTGTAAGCTTCATAGCAATGGTACCGTTTTATTGACTGATGTATCCTCAGGGTCTAGAATTCGGTGAGGTATATAGTTCACAATCAATAAATAATCAATAAGTGAATAAACAAATGAGTATTTTCTTTATTTCTGAAGGACCTAGAAAATATTCTTTTATTTTTAGAGTTCTGGTCTAAAAGTACAATTTATACACCAGCAAGACATAACCATTCTAAGCCTCCCCCCCCTTCAATATAATGGACATTTGATCTTACCTTCTAATCCTAAGGGGGGAAATACATTACCTTTTTTAATCTCTTTCAATAACTAAATGTGGCAAATAGATGTGTACGTGTATATTCATATACACACCAAGCTAATAGGTCAATAGAAATGTTAACAGTTCTAAACTGTGGTCTGCTGACTCTTGTTTGTAAAGTTTAACTGATTAAGAAAATGCAGTATTAACAATGGCCTTGTTATTTGGAAGAGGAACCGAGAAAATGGTTGGCCTACACACACACACACACACACACACACACACACACACACACACACACCAGTTCTGAACTTTGTTTTAAAACATGACCTTCCAATAATAATTAGAAAAAAAGTTTCAGTTTAAGTATTGGAAAGGTAAAAGAAGTAGCTGTTTCTTCATAACGACAACTAAGTTTGTACTTTTATTATCTATCTACAGAATGTATCAGATAGCATCACTTAAATTTTTTGGAAGCAAGGCACAGAGATACATGCCTGTAATCCCAGTATTTGGGAGGCTGAAACAGAAAGAACATAGGTTCAAGGCCATCGTGGGTAACGTAGAGAGACCTATATCAAAATAAAAATAAAATAAAAAAGTAGTTGGCTGGGGGTATAGTTTAGTGAATAAGTGAGAAAGCCCTCCTGGGTTCAGATATATATATATATATATAACTTTTTGATCATACTTATTAGGAATATACTGAATTTTCTCTTTAAATTCTCAACAGAGAAAAGATTTTCTAAATAATTCATGATATAAATAAATGTGCTAGAAAGATATTTGAAACACTTAAAAGAAACAATTGTTTTCAAAGGTCCTATAGCACTTGAGAAGTGACATTTATAAGCTGAGACCACTTTTCCTTAAGGAATGGCCTGGATTACTTGTGCACTTGATTGATGGTCTTGACATAATACTTATGAATCATCCTTATGTACATGTGACAAAAGACAATTAGAAAATAATTTGCCTATTTACACATACTGTTTATTTATTTGGAAGAAACAAAATTGTTTTAAAAGTATTCTAAAATTCAGGGTATTCTTTTAGCTTTTGTATATTTAAAATGGAATCTGCCCCTCTCCACACCAAGAAATACAAACACATTCATACACATTCACATGTTCACTGTGAAATATCAAGCAAGGCCCTCTGCAACTTAGTGAGACACTGTTTCAAAATAAAGAATAAAAAATAGGGCTGGGGATATAGCTCGGATGTAGAATGCCCCTGAGTTCAATCCCCAGTACCGGAAAAAAAAAAAAAAAAGTGCTGTACTATATCCTTTTTCATTCAAAGAGAACTATATGTTGATTGATTTCCTTCTATAAGAACAAGAATTGCCATTGTCTGCTTCAAGGACCTACTCCTTGTCCTTCTTATGTGACCTTTCTAATAGTCACTGTTAGAGCCTCTCCCAGGGGCTCTGCATTGTATCCTTAGGAGAATAATTCTTAAGTATCTCCCACCTAGGTTTTATCAAAGATCACTGAGACCACTTTTCCTTAAGGAATGGCTGGATTACTTGTGCACTTGATTGATGATTTTGACCAAATGTCTAATTGATTGAACTGCCTGGTGTTTATTATTCTAATAGTCCTGAAGAAAGTCTGGTGATTCCTCATTAACCCACAATGAAACTCTGGGGAAGCATTTCCACAGCACTTCAGAGCTTGTTAACCTAAAAGTAATTGGGCATATACATTTGAAGGGTCTTGTCCATTCTGTCAGTGCTAAGTGGAGGAAAAGAATGCTCATATTTACCCTATTTAAAAATTCCATCCAGAAAAAAAAAAATATGTGGAAATGATTCCAACTTTCCAGAGTCCTAGAAGAGAGATCTTAGAAAGACCACAGCATACACACGAGCTTTTACACTACTCCCATCTGATCACACCACTCCACATATGAGTGCTCTGGCATTTGTGTCTTTGTTTTTAGTGGCAGATGAAACAACACATGCTTTTCATTTCAATCATGATATTCCATATCCCCGTCAGCCAGTTAATATAGACACAAAGGTACAAACAGGGGATAGAAAAGTGGGGAGGAGACTTCAAAAAGGGGGACATGAGAGTGTTAAGAACATTTTAAGAATTTGGTAGAACAGGTGGTAGTAGCATTAGAAAATAAGCTGCAGGGAGAGCCTTTGAGTGTGCAGCCACAAAGCTGAAGGGAAAAAGCAAGACTCAAGAATGGCAGAGGGGAATGATTTGCCATGATCTTATCCAAACTAAACTCTGCTGAGTGGTGGTGGGGAAATTACCATTGCATTTTTGTTTTTTTCAGAGTTCATGTTCTGCCTCTTCTCACCTGGGAATGCTTTCAATAGATATGACCTTCCATGACATACACTTCCTTGTTTCATCTATTTCCACCCTACTCCAGATAATGCAGTAACAGATTGATAGCCACTGCGGGGACAGTTAGATAGGTATAAAGTAGCTCAAATACTTGAGCTATTTAAATTATTACCAGGTATATTGACTGGTCTCATTCTCTAAAATTAATTGTGAATGGGCCAGAGTAGGTGTGGGCATCTCACATGATGAAATCCACCTGTTGTAGCCAGACACTGGTCATACCTCATTTGAAACCTTAGTTGCCTCACCTTTTTGAAGTGTACATTAACATTTGCTACATGCATCACGCTGTGCAATATATCTCAATGAAAAAGAAAATTAATTCCTCCTGTCTAATTAAAGCTTGATTCTTTTCTCCAGCCTGAAGCCTCTGGGAACCACTACCCTACTTTCTACTTCTTTGAGTTAGATTGTTTTAAAGTCTACATATAAGTAAGGACATGTGGTGTTTGTCTTCTTGTGCCTGGCTTATTTAACTTTGCATAATGTTCTCTAATCCCAGCTATATTGTTGCAAATGACAAAATTTATTTCATTTGAAGGCAGAATTGTATTCTATTGTGTTGATATATTACATTTTCTTCATCCATTCATCTCATGATATACACTTTAGGTTGAGTCTACATCTTGGCTATTATGAATGCTGCTGCAATAAAACATGAAAATTTTAAAATTTTTGGGTAAATACTCAGAAATGGAATTGCTGGATCATATGATAATTTTAATTGTAACTTTCTGAGGAACCTTCATGTAGATTTCCATATTAGTTGTTCTAATTTACATTCCTATCAAGCATATTCTCTATAGGACTTTTTTTTTTTTCAGAGTCAAATTATCTTATAAATTGGTGGCCATATACTGTGTTTCTTTGTGGTCATTCCAAAAAATTCAGTTGCCGGGCATGGTGGCGCATGCTTGTAATTCCAGCATTCGGGAGGCTGAGACCAGAGGATCCGAGTTTGAGGCCAGCCTCAGCTACCTAGTGAGGCACTCCACAACTTAGCGAGACCCGGTTTCAAAATAAAGAATAAAAAATAGGGCTGGGGGTGTAGCTCGGAGGTAGAATGCCCCTGAGTTCAATCCCCAGTACTGCAAAAAAAAAAAAAAAAAAAAATTCAGTTGACTTCATTAAAGGTGTTATGCACATATTTGATGCTTTGGAGAATATCCCACTCCAGGACCTTGAAATTGTATACCGTAAAGAATGGTCTAAGGGGCAGTCATCCAAGTCTGACTCGAGACTGACAACAAAGACATCCTGAAAGTTTTACATGGATGTTTTATGTTTTGGGAGCAACAATCCTTTCTATAGAGGGACAGATTTCCCATAGCATTGGTTCCATAAATTTTGGGTACAGTGAGTTTCAGAAAGAAAATCAACATGGAGGTTTTGTCTTTGAACATTTAGATTTCTCCAAATTAAATAATATTTATAAAGATGATTTACTGGAAGAAGTAAATAATGTCAGATTTTAGGTGTTATCCTTATAACCAGAATTTTATTTTTTCTTTTCTGACATTCTTCAAGAATAATACATTGAGATGAATATATTTTGGAAGTTAACATTGGGGTCTTATTAAGAAAGAATGATGTTAGCCAAGTGTGGTCGCACACACATGTATTCCCAGTATTTGGGAGACTGAGAACGGAGGATCCAGGTTTGTAGCCAGCCTCAGCTACTTAGTGAGGCCTTTCGCAACTTAGTTAGACCCTGTTTCAAAATAAGGAATAAAAGAATAGGGCTGGGAATGTAGCTCAGAGGTAGAATGCCCCTGGGTGTAATTTCTAGTACCACAGTATAAACAAACAAAAAAGAAAGAAAGAATGGTGTTGAAAACTAAAATGGAAATATGAATCTCTTAGGATATCAGGTATTCTTGATTAGGGCATAAAAGGATAAAACTTCCCATGTGATACATGTGGTTTCCTTAGCCACTAAGGATTTTAGGAGTGTCTAAACATTCTTAAGATGACTCCTGGAAGGGATAGAAGGGAACATAATTTTACTTACCAGGACACATGAGTGTTTAACCTTAATAGTACCCACCTACCTTCTAATTGTCTCTCTTCTGCAATTTTGTCCACTGGATCATAATTTACATGAGTGGAGTGACTACCTCAGTCTTGAATAAAGCTATATATTAGAAACTAGTTATCAAAAATGTTTGTGGAATGAATTAATTAAAATTATTTAGTATTTCTATGATGATTTCTTTTTTTTTTTTGGTTTTTTTTTGCGGTACTGGGGATTGAACTCAGGGGCATTCTACCTCCGAGCTATACCCCCAGCCCTATTTTTTATTCTTTATTTTGAAACCAAGTCTCACTAAGTTGCGGAGTGCCTCACTAGGTAGCTGAGGCTGGCTGCGAACCCGGATCCTCTGGTCTCAGCCTCCCGAATGCTGGGATTACAAGCGTGCGCCACCACGCCCGGCTCTATGATGATTTCTTAATATTGGGCCATTAGATAAATATGTTGATTTAGAGTAGCTCCTTGTTTTTTAATTTGTTCATTTTTATTTTTTACCAAATGTTTGTTGAAATTTCTTTGTTTACCTGATGTCATGCAAGGTACAAGGAGGATTTTCTGGGAAACAAAGTCAACAAAAAACAAACTTGGAAAAATTTCTCCTGACCTGAGTTTCCACTTTCCAAATTTTAGCATATTATAATTTCTATGTCATAAAAGTTGAAAGGAATAATAAAATATTGACATATGCCAAGTTTGGAATGCATAGTCACATATTTGTGAATCTGCACTCTCTATACTCACGCCAACCTGAGACTCCAATCAGGGCAGGCTTTTGTGTCCCTGGTCAGCAGAGGTGAGAATTCAATTTCAATAGATCACATGGTCATTCAGAATAAAGGTTGCATTGTCATTTGCAACTAATGTGTATTGCTCTGGAAAACAATATGAACACAGCAACATGAACAATTTTATAGGTGTGTCCTAGAGAGCAAGGGCCATATCCTTCTCAACTGTATTACTGAGCTGTCTGGAATTATGTAAACAATGGCCACATTGTATAGATAGTATTATAGTTAGCTACAAAATGTCCCCTAAAGAGCTCATTTATTAATAATTGGAGTTGATATAATTGAGTCATGAGGACTATAATCTCAGAAGTGGATAAATCCATTGTGATGGATTTAACTGGGTGGCACCCAGTAGGCTGGTAGAGGTAGTTGGAGGAGGTGTTCCTTGGGGGGTGTGACCTTGCAGATTATATATATATGTTTCCTCTTTCCCTGGGTTGCTCTCTTGATTCTGGCCTCCATGCTGTGAGCACAGTCTACATGCTCTCCATTTCTCTGCTTCCTGTTACTTTGCCCTAAGATCCATGGTCCCTGGTCTCACATAGACTGAACCCCAAACTATAAGAAAATAAATCTTTCCTCTGAGTTACATGGTCAGTTGTCATCTTTAGATTATAGCTGCAAGAATGCTGATGGATACAAATACTGGTACAGGAAGGTGGGATTGGTGCTATATCTAAGTCTGACCATGTGGATTGTGATTCCTTGGAACTGGCTTGTGAGAAGAAATGGGAAGGGCCAGAATGTGATTAGATAGGCGGATGGTAGAGACTGTGTTCAGCAGATTATGGAGGGCAAAGATGACTCCATAGAGAAATGGAGTAGAGGCCATATATGTTACACTTAGGGAAAGAATTTATCCATATTTTGCCCATGTCCTGAAACTTTGTGTAAAGTCAAATTTAAAGATGATGGGCCGATTAAATTGGTGGAGGAAATTTTAAAACAACAAAATATTCAAACTGCATTATGGGTATTTTTTTTTTTTTTTTTTTTGCGGTACTGGGGATTGAACTCAGGCAGGGGCATTCTACCTCCGAGCTACACCCCCAGCCCTATTTTTTTATTCTTTATTTTGAAGCCAAGTCTCACTAAGTTGCGGAGTGCCTCACTAGGTAGCTGAGGCTGGCCGCGAACCCGGATCCTCTGGTCTCAGCCTCCCGAATGCTGGGATTACAAGTGTGCGCCACCACGCCCGGCTTCATTATGGGTATTTTTGTTTGTCTTCAGCGAACTGTACACCGAACTTTGGAACTTTGGGAGCAGAAAGTAAAGCAGAGAGACTTTAAAGATTTGCAGTTTGGCAGGAAAGGTATGTGTAAAGCTGCAACCAAGAGAGATGATGCCATGGAAGGAAGGAAGATGACTGAAAGGAAGGAGGAAACAGTGGCCATGATGGAAGTAGGCCAGCAGTGGCCATGATGGACGCGGCAGATGGAGTTGGGGCCAAGGGCAGCCCAGATGGACTTGGGGCCAATTACCATCTGGGTGGAGCAGGCCCAGAGACTGTGATTAAAAAGGCCCCACTGGCAATGATCAAGGAGAGCATGACTACCTTTTCTGATGAAGTCACCTGTCGATGCCAGCTGGAAATATCGAACAAACCTGAAGGAAGAAAGTGAGGATTGAGAGAAAGAGACAGACAACAAAGATATCAGGAGGGATCACAGTAAACACTGTGTCACTAAGTTTATTTTAAGTACAGCTTATATACAGTTCTAAGGTCAATCGTTATACAATACATCAAGAATCAGATGCTTCTTTTCTTGAACCTTGATCTCAGCAAAGTCCTTGAGCTATAATCCTTCAACTTCCAAATTAGCAAAAGAATACCTATCTAAATTGTCACATGCCTCATACATCCTGTAACCTGCCCTAAGTCATTGTCAGAGTACAGATGACCACCCTATGCTAATGTAAAATCACCAGTGACCGGTGACCACCCTATGCTATTGTAAGATCTCCGTGACCATCCTATGCTAAACCAGAGCCCACACCCTAGGTCAGATTAATCCTGAATGAGCAGAGCTGCAAGGACAAGAGGTCAATAGGAACTAAGAGCTAGCTTTCTCAAAGACTAGCTTCCCACAGTTACCCATCTCAGAGTCCATGTAAGACTTGCCTTTGCTAGAAAAAGGAGACCATGGAGGTTCCCCCCAGATTTCAAAGGAAGAAAATCTTGGGAAGCCAGGCAACATGTGGCAGGGTAAGAATCCCTGCAAGCAGGCCCAAATGGCGTACTTTGTAAAGCTGTGAGGGTGAAGTCCAGGTGGCAAGAAAAAACAAAAACAAAAATAAGATTTAGAAAAGCCAGAAACTAGTAACAACCAGGAGGAAAGGCTGTTAGCACAGCCATGGAGTCAGGCTGGACAAGTGAGTACCCTTCCCATTGCAATCATCCAGGCTGCAGGGGTGGGGCTGCCAGGGCTCCTTGGAGATAGCTTTTCAGCACTGTGTAGCCTGGATGCCAGAAGTGGAGCTCAAGATCAAAAGCTTGCCCTGCCAGATTTTGTTACTGTTTTGGTCCCATCCCTTCTTTCTGCGGCCCTATTTCTCCCTTTAGGAATGCAAATGTTTACTCTTTGCTTTTGTATATTGAATGCAAGCAACTTGCTTTTTATTTTGATCTTCATTGTTTTTTATAGGGGCTCACAAGATTTCACTTTGTGAATCAGAAGAGACTTCAGACTTTGGAACTTTTCAGTAATGCTTGGAACTGTTAAGACTATGGGAATGTTTGGAGAGGACTAAAAGCATTTTGCATTCTGAGCTGGACATGAGCTCTTTGGGGGACAGGAGCTGAATTTTATAGTTAGATATAAAATGTCCCCTAAAGAGCTCATTTATTAATGTTTGGAGTTGATATAATTGAGTCACAGGGATGTAATCTCAGAAGTGGATCAATCCATTGTAATGGGTATACCAGGGTGGTACCTGGGTATACCTGGCTGGGAGGGTGTGACTGAAGGAGGTGGGGTTGCACACTTGGGATTATACATGGTTCCCCCTTTCCTGGCTCACTTGCTTGCTTCTGGTCTCCACAATGTGAGTACAGTCTATGTGCTCTCCTTTTCTCTGCTTCCTGTTGCCGTGCCCTGAGATCTGTGGTGCCTGGCCTCACATGGACTAAACCCAAAGCTGTAAGAAACAAATTTCTTTCCTCTAAGTTACATGATAAGTCTTTTAGATTATTGCTGCAAGAATGCTGATGGATACAGAGAGTAAAGACCAAGACAAAACATAACTGTAATTTCAAAATCTGAGCTAATAACTCAAAAAAAGAAAACCATACACTAATATTCTTCATTAGTATACATGAAAATATTCTCTAAAAGAATTATAAGCTGGAGGGATCCAAGATGGAGACTGAGCGAAACAACTTTCCCCAGATGCTATGATTTGGATCTAAATTTACCATAAAAAGAACTTTTTAACAGAAGAAAAAGAAAGCGAAATTTGAATCTTCTTTTGAATAAAGAAGATCCAGATAGCAGAGCAGAGAGAAAAAGGGACTCCACTGTGCAGCAAACTCCCGCTTGGCATGGATCGCCACCCAGCTCTGCTGGGGTGGATCGCTGCCCGGCTCTGCAGCGAAGAAGTAGGCTGTGGAAAAACAGGACCAGGAGCTGTGGGGACCAACCAGACACTGAGAGCAGCAAACTCCAGGACACAACACCCCCGGGACCCCACTCCGTACCCAGGAAGGAATTCCCCAGAATGCATGGGGCACTCAGCATAAGCTCCCGTGGGTCTGTTCCAGCACACCACCTCAGCGCAGAACAGTGACCACCCAGAGGAGTTTGAAACAGGATGGCCACGAACACAGCTTCTTAACGGAAGCCTGAGCGTGAAAAGGGAGCTTTTGATCAGAGTCCAGGAGGAGCGGGGGGAGCCGCCCCACCGTGAAACAGCAGCCACCATCTTTCCAGCTAGTCCCTCCCAACCAACTTCCTGCTATCTTTCCAGACCATCACTGACCTGCTCCCCCAGCGACGAGAGGTGGAGCAGGCCGAGCAGCAGGGATCCAAAACCGCCAAGCAGCGACTTGTTGCAGGCTGCGGGCTCTACGGAACCCGAACGTGAAGCTGTGATGGTCACCCAGACGCTGAAAACTATAGGCATCTCGGCAGACCCAATGACCTGGCCTGGCGTGGAGTGACATAGACCCCAGGAAAAACAAGGGAGCGTGTTCCGCAAAAGCGTGCCGCAAACTGGCCAGTGCCGCCTTGCGTGCCAGCCCTTCCCAGCCAACATCCTGCCAGCTATCCAGACCTCCATTGTCCTTGGGCGCCCCCAGCCACCAGAAGTGGAGCAAAATACAACGGAAATCCCAGCAACAGGGACCTGTAAGTTGTATTGTGCCCCTGAGGTGCGGAAGCCCCTATAAGAAAGATAGACACAGGCACCCACCCTTCTACAGGTGCACACAGGGCATCTGAAAAGGCCTAGCATTTAGACTGCACTCCTGCCATCAGCAAAGGCAGAGAGAGAGAGAGACACAGTCAGGCCCTGTGGAGAGCCCAGAGACACAAGCCACCAGCGGGAGAGGTACCAATGAAACCCCCTGCCTGCACTGACAGAAAATAAAAATGATAGAGACACATTAAAAAATTTAAGCTTGATACTTACGAACTAGCAGAGTGTTTGTTCTAGAGATTGGTTGCTGCTTTTACGTTTTGGTTTTTTTTTTTTATTATTATTTGTTTTGTTTTGTATTTGGTGTTAAGTTTTATCGGTTTTTACTCAGTTTCTGTTCTGTATTGCCTTGATTTGCTTATGTTTGTTTGGATGATTGCTTGCTTTGTTTTAACTTGTTGAATCTCCTCCTTTTCCCTTTTACAAGCTTCCCTTCCCTCTCCCCCCCCCCCATATTCCTCTACTCAACACAGTAACTCCTCCCTTCTCTTTTTCTTTTTCTTTTTTTCCTGTCTCATATCAAGACCATCCCATACCACCACACCCAAAACTCTATATTGACTACCAGAATCTCCTGACATATCTAATATCACTACTCTTTACAATATATCACCACAGCACATTCAATCTCTTACTCCAGTGGAACATACCTTTTCTGTACCCTATTCCTGCATTCATCACTGTGACCTCTCACCCAACCTTTATCACTGATTACAACCTGTCCCTGTATATACATTCAGACACCTCTAACCCCCCCCCCCCTTAAGAGATTGGATGAGAAAACTTACAAGAGCAGCCAAGATATAAATCTAAGAACAGGTGAACCATGGGAAGGAAAAAATAACAAAGAAACAACGAGCTACAACAACCCCTCAATAACAGATCTGACCAACCCAGAATGACAGAGATTACCAGAAGATCAATTCAGATCTTTAGTACTAGAAACAATACAGGATTTTCAGAGAGAATGTAGGCAGAACTTTAGAGAAATAAAGGAAGAAATAAAAGAACAAATAAAGAATTTGATGACATGAAAAGGAACCAAAGAGAAGCATTGAAGGAAGTGAAAGACAAAATAACTGAAATGAAGGCATCAATACAAACTATAAATAGCAGATTAGATCACATGGAAAATAGAATATCATTCTTAGAAAATGACCATTCCAAAAACGAATATATAGTATAGAATTTAGAAAAAAAAATACGTCAGTATGAATTGGACATCAAAGGGATCTGGGCCAATTATAAAAGAGCTAACCTAAGAATAATAGGCATAGAAGAGGGATTAGAAGTTGAAACTTCTGGAATAAACAATCTGTTCAAAGAAGTAATATCAGAGAATTTTCCAAACATAGAAAGAGAAGTTGACACACAGGTGTAGGAAACATACAGAACTCCCTCAAGACAAGACCAAAGAAGAGGCTCACCGCGCCATTTAATAATCAAGTTGACCAATGTGGAGGCCAAGGAGAGATTTTTAAAGGCAGCAAAAGTAAAAGGCCAAGTGACATTTAGAGGTAAGCCAATTGGAATCACTCCAGACCTCCAAAATCAAGTCATAAAAACCAGGAGAGGCTGGAGAAACATATTCAAAACCCTGAAAGAAAATAACCTGCAGCCAAGATTCTCATACCCAGCAAAATTCTCTCTTAAAATTTACGGTGATATAAAAACCTTCCATGACAAACAGAAACTGAAAGAATTTATGTCTTCCAAACCAGCACTAGAGAAAATACTTAAAGAGATTAACTACAAAGAAGAACTAACAAGTAAATGTCAGAACCAGAGAAACAATAATTTCCAGGAAACAAACTACTAAGCAAAGAAGAATAAAATCTGGTAAAAACAGAAGTCAAAACTCAAAATGTTAGGAATCAAAAATCATCTCTCAATAATCACATTGAATATAAATGGTCTCAATCTCCAATAAAAAGGCACAAGGTGGCAAAATGGATCAAAACCCAGAATCCAATCTATATGCTGCCTGCAAGAAACACATCTAACAAGCAAAGATGCCCACAAGCTAAAGGTGAGAGGCTGGAGTAAGGTAATCCATGCCAATGGTACCCTAAGACAAGCAGGAGTAGCAACCATGATATCAGATAAATTAGACTTCAAGCCTAAGCAACAAGAACCATGCAGGAGGTGTCACAATACCTGACTTCAAACTTGACTACAAAGCCACAGTATTAAAAACAGCTTGGTATTGGTACAAAAAGAGACACGTAGAACAATGGAGAAGAATAGAAGACTCAGAAACAGACCCACAGACTTACAGTCAACTGATTTTTGACAAAGGAGCCAAAAATATACACTGGAAAAAAGACAGCCTCTTCAACAAATGGTGTTGGCAAAACTGGTTAACCATATGCAGGAAAGTGGAAATAAACCCCACTTTCTCACCCTGCACAAGAGTCAACTCAAGTTGGGTCAAATACCTGGAAGTTAGGCCAGAGACCTTGCACCTACTTGAAGAGGGCATAGGCCCAACACTTCAACACATAGGAACAGGAAACAACTTTCTCAACAGTACCCCCAAAGCACAAGCAACTCAAAGGAAGATCAGTACATGGGATTGCATTAAACTGAAGAGCTTCTGTGCAGCAAAGGAATGTATCAAGAACCTCAACAGAGAGCCTACAGAGTGGGAGAAAATATTTGCCAGCCACTCTTCTGATAGAGGTCTAATATCTAGGATATACAAAGAACTCAAGAAAATCACAGTTAAGAAAACAAATAACCCAATCAAAAATGGGCAAAGGATCTAAGTAGACACTTTACAAAAGAAGAAATGCACATGGCCAATAAATGTATGAGGAAATGTTCTACATCATTAGCAATTAGAAAGATGCAAATCAAAACTACCTTGAGATTTTGCCTAACTCTAATCAGAATGGCAATCATAAAAAAACAGGGACAGCAACAAATGCTGTCAAGGGTGTGGAGAAGTGGGAACCCTAATACATTGTTGGTGGGATTGTAAACTAGTGCAACCACTTTGGAAAACAGTATGGAGGATCCTCAGATGAATGGGAATGAACCTACCATATGATCGAGCAATACCACTTCTGGATATCTACCCACAAGAATGGAAACCAAAATATCAGATCGACGCATGTGTATTTATGTTTATAGCTGCACAATTCACAATTGCCAAACTATGGAAGCAGCCAAGATGTCCATCGACAGATGAATGGATTACAAAGCTATAGGATAGGTAAACAATGGAATATTATTCAGTCATAAAGAAGAACAAAATCATTTTATTTGCAGGGAAATGTATGCAACTGGAAAACATTATGTTATGTGAGATTAGTCAATCACAAAGAGTTAAAAAGTATATGTTTTCCCTGATATGTGGATACTAGGGAGAAGAAGCGGCATAAGAGGGTCTCCAGATGAAAAAGGAGAAACCATACATGAGCAAAGAAATTGAATTAACTGAGGGGAATGGAAGGGGGGAAGGGGAGGCACCCTAATGCACATGATGTACTTTCACAAATATATCAAGGTTAATTACTAAACTGAACTTGAGAAGGAGGGAGGGCAAGGGAGTGGGGTGGGAATGGAGGAAGGGGTTAAATGACAAATGTGTGCATATATGCCTTTATCAGCTTGTACCTAACAAACATGTATGATTACAATGCACCAATTATTGTAAGAAATAAAAAAAAGATTAACACACTAGTCCCATGCTGTTGAAATGCCAGGTCTCTTCCTTAGGGTTGTAAAAAATAAAAATAAAATAAAATAAATAAATAAATAAATAAAAATAAATAATTAAATTCCCCCTGAATTATGATGGTGTTTCTCAAAGTTATCTTCTAGATATCTGATTTACCTATTTATTATTACTTACTATTAATTTGTCAATTTCCTCCTAATTGACATATGATATTTTCTCCTGTAGGACAGATACCTAGAAAATAATTATTAGGAGTTAATATAAGTAAATCATTGATTTTTATAATGTTCTCAAAATGTCTTCCAGAAGTTGTCTGTTAGCAACTCCATGCTCAGAAATAATTAGTACACTTCAAACTCTTAATAACTTTAGTCACAACTTTTCTTCAGTTTATTTCAACTGGTGACAGACCAAATTATTCAATGGTTGTATAAGATTTTCTCTCATGATATTGGTTCGTACTTCCATTTGCAATTCCTGCTCCCTATAATTTTTTATATAGCTTTTCCTATTTATAAAGAATTTTCTTGACAGGCATTTCAGGATTTAGTTGGTTCAATGTACTTCTACCATTACAACCCTACTTCTTGCTTGTTGAATCACATGATCTCTTATGAATTAATGTGAGTGGCATTTGATGTGAGTAATCATGGAAGACTTGAAAAACAAAAGAAGAGGTAAGCAATAGAGGCAACTTGTTTAGAAATTGTTCCCAGATGTCTGGAAGATGAATTGACTTTTTTTTTGGAGGGGGATCAGTAAGCACCTGCATTTGAAATTCTAGCACATATTGTAAGGAGAATAAAATTTTGTCCTTTCTATTTTTATGATAATATATACTGTTGTTGTTCAGAAGTAGGACCAAGTATAGCATAAAGTGAAAGTGCTTAACAGTTGATGGAAAAATCTTAGGACTTCACTATATGACTTCTTCCCATTGTTTGTTTTTTTATTTATTACTATTATTGTTATTATTAGTTTTGAAGATTGAACCCAGAGGCATTCTACCTCTGAGCTACATTCCCAGTATTTTTTTTTTTCAATTTTGAAAAAGAGTCTCTGCTAAGTTGCTGAAACTGTTCTCAAACCTGCAATCTTCCTGTCTCAGCCTCCGATTACTGGGGATACAGACATGCACTACCATGCCTGGCTGAATGCCCATTGTTAAATGATGGTTATTCCAAATTTCCTTTTGCATATGTTCTTGAGTATTATTTTAATAAAACAATTGTAAGTTGAACATCAGATAAAATGTTTTTCTTAATATGTCCCATGACTTTGTCTTTTGTAATGTTATACAGCTATAAAGTGTCCAAATATTACAACAATGATACCAAAACAGAAAAGAGGAAAATTAGAACTATAGCTGATTTTAATATTTTATTTTTCTAGCCATATTAAGGTATAATGACAAATTAAATTGTATATAATTATGATGTGTGGTGTGATGCTTTGATATATGTATGCATTGTGAAATGATCACAGGATCAGGCTAATTAATATATCCATCCCCTCATGTAGTTGTGTGTGTGTGTGTGTGTTTGTGTGTGTGTGTGTGTGTGTTTGTGTTTGTGGTAGGAAACATCAGTATACAATGCAGTATTATTAATTATAGTCACGACACTCTACATTATATCTCAAGAAATTATTCATTCTGTCTAACTGAAACTTCATACATTTTGGGGAATATCTCCTTATTTTCTAAATACCTGAGACCATGGCAGCTTTTTTTAGATACAAGATACAGGTTAGTGAGAGGAAGTATTTGTTTTCATGTGCTTTATTATGCTTTTTTTCCTACCATAATATTCTCATAGTTCATTCATTTTGTTACTAATGATAGAATTTCTTTAGTTTTTATAGTCAAATATCATCTATTGCATGTGTGTACATATATGCATACAAACATATTTATTTTATATGCATATACAGAAGATCTGATTTATAGTCTTATAAGTTGAAATTTCTCAAATTTACAATAGTACAAAAGTGATAGATAATTCAACAGAAATTATACTTCAAATTTTGAATTTTGATCTTTGCCTGGACTCCAATATGTAGTACTCTCTCATGGTGCAGGGCAGTGACAGCTAGTCAGCCACACAATTGTGAAGATCAACAAAGAATACTCCATAATGTGCTAGGTTGCTAAAATACAATGTTTTAGTTCTTCTTTCCCTATTTTTACTAACCCTTTGATTTCCTTCTCTTGCCTTATTGCTCTGGCTAGAGTCTCAAGTACTATACTGAACAGAAGAGGTAATAGTAGACATCTTTGTTTTGTTCCTATTTTTAGTGGGAACTTTTGCAGATTTTCTCCATTTAATATGATATTGGCTGTGGGCCTATTGTATATTGCCTCTATAATTTTGAGGTATGTTCCTTCTATTCCGATTCTCTGCAGTGCTTTTAGCATGAATGAGTGTTGGATCTTGTCAAATGACTTTTCAGCATCAATTGAAATGATCATTTGATTTTTGTCTTTGATTCTGTTTCTGTGGTGTATTACATTGATTGTTTTTCATATGTTGAACCAGCCTTGCATCCCTGGGATGAACCTGACTTGGTCATGGTGTATAATTTTCTTGATATGGTTTTGAATGCGCATTGCTAGTATTTTGTTTAGCAGTTTTGCATCTAAGTTCACCAATGATATAGGCCTATAGTTTTCTTTTCTTGTGCTGTCTTTATTTGGCTTTGGTGTTAATGTGATATTGGCTTCATAGAATGTGTTTGGGAGGGTCTCATTTCTTTCTATTTCACAGAATAATTTGAGGAGTAGTGGATTAGCTCTTCTATAAATGTTTTATAGAATTCACTTGGAAAACCATCTGGCCCTGAGGTTCTGTTTGATGGTAAACTCTTTATTGCTATTTCTATCTCTTTAATTGTTATTGGTCAGTTTAAATTTTTGATATTATCTTGTCTCAATTTAGGAAGGTTATATGTATCTAGAAATTTTTCAATTTATTCTGGATTTTCCATTTTGTTGTAGTATATTTTTTCAAAATAGTTTCCGATGATCCTCTGTATTTCCATACTGTCAGTGGTAATATCACCCTTTTCATCTCTTATTTTGGTAATTTGGGTTGATTCCTTCTTTCTTTTGGTTAGGTTGGCCAATGGTTTATCTATCTTGTTCATTTTTTCAAGAAGCAAGCTTTTGGTTTGTTGTTTTTCTGTATTTTTTTATTTTCTGCTTCATTAATTTCTGCTCTGATTTTCATAATTTCCTGTCTTCTACTAGTTTTGGGGTTGGACTGTTCTTGTTTTTTGAGTGCTTTGAGCTGTGTCATTAGGTTATTTATTTGTTGATTTTCTGTTCTTCTTATGTGGGCACTTAGTGCTATGAATTTTCCTCTTAGTACTGCCTTCAAAGTGTCCCAGAGGTTCCTTTTTTATGATCTTCTTACTGAGCAATTTCAATAACCTTTCTGTGAGCTTCTTCATTCTTCTCCTGCTTTATTGAGTCTGCTGCTCACACTGCATGGATGATTTTTGTTTGCTTGTTCAGTCATTGCATTTTCCTGCTCTACAATATCTCTCTGCATCTCTTTGTTTCTATCCCTTTTTTGAATTTTTCATTTTGTTCATGTGTTTTTTTCCCTGGTATTGTGTAGTTATCTCTTATAGATCACTCTTTAAAGAAATCATTGTTAATATGTTGCCAGCTGTTTGTTCATCTCCATTTCTTTATAGTCAGTTACTGGTGCTTTTTTTGGTGGTGTCATGGTTCCCTGGTTGTTCTTGCACCTTATGGCTTTGCATTAGCTTCTTCTTATTTAATGAAATATGCTTTTCTTCCAGTATTTACAGAATGACTTTGACGGGATTAGCTTTTCACCAGGTTCTGGGTGGTCCATCTGGCAAGGTGAACAGTTGGTTTCTAGAATGCTTGGGCAGGCTAGCCTGGTGGCTAGGTCATTAGGCGGATAGGCCTGGTGCCTGAATCTACATGGGCAAGCATGAACCCTAGAACTCACTAGAATGTATCTGGACCCCACCAGGGCCTGGAATTCTTTGTCTAGCCTTATGTCTGCATCATTGGAGAACTGTTAATCCTAAATTCAACCTTGAGCTTAGAGATGCAAGATGGCCGAACTAGATGTTTTTAAAGCCACAGACAAAATATACTTTCATATGAAAGGAAATTCTTTATTACTTTAGATTATTTCCAAAAGAAAATGTTATTTAAGTCACTTTTAAAATACTTTTATTGGCACATTGTAGTTTAACATCATAGTATGGTTCAGAGTTATAATGATATACATGAACATGTACTAGGTGAGCTTCCCTCTGGCTCCTTCCCTACTCCCTTCCCTTTCCCATATAGGAAATTGAGATTAGCATTGGTAATTTCACATACCTTCAGTGGAATTGTTTTCTTCAATGATTCTCCCTCCCCCCTTTTCCCTAGACCACTCCACTGGGGTTTCTTCTCTATTATTTAAAGTCCCTTCTGTATTATTTAAAGTCTCTCTTGTATCTCAATTACTCCCTAGTCTTTCCATGTGAGAGAAAACATATGACCCTTAACTTTTTGTGACTTGCTAATCTCACTTAAAATACTGTTCTCCAGGTACATCCATTTTCCTGCAAATGCCATCATTTTGTTCTTCTTTGTTGCTGAGTAGAATTCCATTGTCTGTATATCACATAATTTTGTAACCTATTCATGTGTTGTTGGACATCTAAGTTGATTCCATGATTTGGCTATTGTGACTTGTGCTGTTATGAACATGGATATATATGTATTGCTAGCATATTCTGATTTTCTGGGTATCTTTCAAAAAGGACAGAAATCAGAAAATATTACTTTTATAGAAGATACCAAATCAGGAGTCTATTCTGATAGACATACATACTGTATACAAGTGACAAAATCTCTGAACTTAAAAAAAAAATTGTTAAATAGAAATAATGCCCTCTGCCTTTGTAGTATTATTGCTGTATATAAATAGAAATTTATATATGCATGCCTTCAAAAATAATTGTGGCATGACAACTATATAAATTATACATTTCAGTATTAAAATTTCATACTTCTTGTCTGATCAGAGCTATTCTCAAATGTATATTCCAAATAGTCAAAACCATAGAATTAATTAAAATAGGTTCATTCAGTGACAAGCACATTCATTAATATCTAAGCAAGGTGAAAAGTGAATATTAAGTAAGGCAGCTAGTTATGAATTAGTTAATAATACAGAGGTAGCCATGTAAATGACTCCTATAATTATGAAACACCAACGCTAGGGAACCATTAAGTTTTCCTGCACATCCATATGTAAAAGAAAGAAATCCTCCTTTTGACTTAGAATTAATAAATTATTTTCCTTAAATACTGAGAATTAAAAAATTTGGAATCATATGAGCAGAGAGACCAATTAGGAAGTCAAAGTAATTTTAACATATTTTTCTTATTGTGAGGTTAGAAATATGTTGATCACTAAAAGCTTTTGATTTCAGGAAATTCTGTTACCAAAGCTAGACATAAACCTTCTTAAAATAAAAAAATTAAACCAAGTTAAAAAGTAAAAACAATTTCCTTCTATGTTAGAAAAATATAATAAGTAATTGATGAGGGATGAACAAATTATATGCAAGTGCATTGATTTGTGTCTTGAGTATATTGACCATATATAAAACTATCTAAAATGCTGCTCACTAATAAATGAAATTTTCACTCTTTCCATTAAGGCAGACCTATTGTATATAAGACTCTAAATAAATAGGCATGGGAAATTTTCTCTTAGACTATATTAGTGACATTAGTTATAAAGCTTCTTAATGAGAAACAGTTACACATGTGTTGAAGCTATTTGTAAGTTAGAGTTTTAGAAGTTTTAAAAAAATATAATGGAAGACATAAAGGACAATAATATATTTTTAGATAAGGAAGCATGTCACCAACCTGTTAATCCTTTAAACTCAGCTTCATACAGATAGTCTTTAAATAGGAAATCCTTACAGGTCACACTTTGTTGCTATAGCAAAATCAACTAGTTAGTCCCAGATCTATTCCGTGACACCCTAGTTATTGATGTTTTGTTTTTGCTGATCTGTGTTACAATACATTCTTGTGACAAACTACAAAGGAATATCTTGAGTAATATTATTTCTGCAAGGAATATTGCACCCAAAGGGGTGAAAAATACTTTTTTTTAGTGAGGAAGGATCTTCAGCATTACTCAAAGGAGTCACAGTTCATAAACAAATATCTAGTACATCTGTAGTATTAAAATTATATGGGCATAGAATAATAAGGAGGAAAATGTCTACAAGACTCCTTTTTCCAAATAATGAATAAAAAGTTCAGAAGTACTGCTGCATTATAACAAAAAAAATGACCAAACATTTATTCATCTTGTTCCACCTTTAAAATTAAGTAAAATGCAATTTGGATATATAAATGGCTAATGCAGTCTGAAGGTCACTTAGGTAGGCATTAAATGGGAAAAAAATTATGTGCTGGAGGGGAAATAATTGCCATTTGCTAAAAATGATGAAATAGTGACTATTTATCAGAGCTTACAAATTACTAAAAATGTGGTACCTTTAGGCATGGAATATGCAAAGGACTTTGGAATCTTTTTCTCCGTCCTGATGGAAGAATAGTTGTGCACAATGCATTCAATCTACATGTTGTTATTTGACTTTTTTAAGTGATGGAGCAGGAGACATTTCCAATCAGTGTTGGCCGGTGGAAGAGGTAAACACAAGTATAAGAGGCAAACACCCACCTTTGAGTCACAGCTTCTCAGTTTATTCAATGCCTTGTAGAGAAGAAAAGTCATGACATTCCGACTAGAATGCCCCATGGTCTCATTCCAGCTTGCCACAGTGGGAGCCATTGGATGACAAAATACATCCAGAAATCTGTTTGGCCTTGGTTTCTGCTCAGCAAGTTACAGTACGCTTTTCAGAGATTTTTGACCTTCACAAGTGAAGTTTAATGGTGATCAAAAGTAAAAGATATTTCACTAATATGTGCACTGTGACATAAAACTAAGATCTTAAAAGTTAGTACAACACACAACTAAGCACAATTTTACAATTTCATTATAATCAATTGCCATTTTAAGAAAATATGGGGATTTCTGTGGTCTAAGAACTTTGTCATCTTCCATGCTGTATTCTTTTCTCCAGATGCCATTTATTTATTTATTTATTTTTCATTTTTTATTTATTTATTTATTTTTTTTTTGTGGTGTTGGGGATTGAACTCAGGGGAATTCTACCTTCGAGCTATACCCCAACCCTATTTTTTATTCTTTATTTTGAAACCGGGTCTCACTAAGTTGCAGAGGGCCTCACTAGGTAATTGAGGTTGGCCTTGAACCCGGATCCTCCAATCTCAGCCTCCGGAATGCTGGGATTACAAACGTGCACCACCACACCCGGCTTTCTAGATGCCATTCAGAATGCCAAGAATGTGGGAGAAACCAGATTTCTGGTCCTACTTCCTGTTTTCACTTCCTTTTGAAAGGGGTATGAATAAAAATATAAAAACAAGAGAACTCTGGTGTCAAACCGACTGCTTGACATAACCACTCAGTTGTCCAACAGGCATAGAAATAAAGTCAAAGCTGAGTTTGTTAGTCTGCATCCAAAGCCTACTCTTTTCCCATCTTTCATATACCTATTCATGATAAGTATTTTCTTCTAGCTGATCAGTCTCAAATCCTGTCTTTTAACTTTGACTTTTATTTCATATTCTATATTGAGTTTATTGTAAAATCCTGAGATTTTTATCTTCAAAGTATGTGCTCACTTTAACCCTTTTTTAGTATGTGTGTGGTGCTGGGGATTGAACCCAGGGGTATTTTACCTCTGAGCTACACCCCTAGCTCAATTTTATTTTTTAGTTTTTTTGAAAGAGAGTCTTACTACATTGCTGAGAGTCTTGCTAAATTGCTGAGGCTGGCCTTGAACCTGTGATCCTCCTGCCCCAGACTCCCAAGTACTGAGATTACAGGTGTGCACCACCATTCCCATCTTTGGCCTCTTGTCTGGTCTCCTACTTTCTATCTTTTCTTCATAAAGTCTACTTTTAATAGAGCATCCAGGTAGTGCTTTAAAGGTTGCCAGGCCATGTTTCTATTCTGCTCAAAACTCATGGCTATCATTTGAGGGTAAAAATGAAAGTCCTTACTATGCAATTAACCCCATCTCTTAGACACACACAGCTCATCCTAATACTCTTAGCTCACTATATTCCAGTTCCACTATTCTTCTTGCTGTTTCTTAAACTTCCAGGGAGATTTTTTTTTTTTACCTCAGGACCCTGCATTTTCTGTTTCTGCTCCCTGGAATGATTTACCCACCGCTACTTTCATAGTTAGTTTCCTTCCTTTTCCATGAATTTACTCAACAGTCACCTTCTGATCTATCATCATCAACTCCAGCACCATCTTACTCATAGAATGTTATGCTTCTTTCCTTATTTTAATCTATCCTAACAGGTATATATTTTATCTATTTATCTTGCTTCTGCTGGCTTACCAGTATTAGTTGAAAAAAGGAGATTTTGTCTACTTTATTCACTACTGTATTCCCATCACACAGAAGTGTGCCTGACACATAATGGAACTGTTAGCTAACTGTTAACAGTTAGTAACTGTTAACTAAATGAATACATTTACAAAGGTCATTCTTTATGATACCTGATTTCAGTCTGCCTGGTTGATCTAGCACAAGAGAGTGTAGCATTTGGAAATGATTTTGAAAACAGTCTTATCATCTGTGATCTATCTTGTCTACATCCCAGCAGTCTATAGCGGGATTCAATGTGCATTAATTATGGATTTTTCTGAGGCAAGAATGACTACTGTATTTTAATAATATTGGGCTCTTACTCCTTCCTGAGCCTACACACCTTGCTTAGTCAGGTTTTATTTCACTCTTTCAACTCAGATAAACTAGAGTCATTTTAGTCTCCTTCACCAAATTCCACAAGGAGCATTAGGAAAGGAGCCCCCTCCAGCCTTATAAGATTAATTACAGTGTTCAGCTTTCCCAGCCTATACAACTTAACTTCGTTAACAGATGCCTTTACTTCCAAATGTTCATTTACATCTGCTGGGGAGAAATAATGCTTTTAGGTTTTGAAACAGTTTGATATAGTAAAATTGTCCACCTGGGTCCTTATCTCCATCTGCTATTGCATGTATCAAATGCAGATATTGTAAGATAAACCAGCTCTAGCTGTAAAGATCTCCCTGAGATTGATTGGCATACTTGAAGAATGCATTTGAATGTTAGAATAAATGGAAAGGAAGAGCGAGAGGAATGTAGGTTGGATGCTATGGAGAGGTCTCAGTTTGAGTAAAGTTAGACAGAGTAAACCTGGAAGATGGGCTGGATTCAAAAGGGGGAAGAAAATTGCTGAGCTGAGAAACTCAGAGACTGAGTCATGTTAGACTGAATGTTTATCCAGATTTACCTGGAATTACATAGCCAGGTATTTAACTCTGAATTATGATCACAGCAAATAATTGGTATCAAGGCCAGGGAATTAGTGTTGCTTCAAATCTTTTAGGTAAAGAAACAAATGGAAGCATAAAATAGGTCAAATGAGTAAGAGTACAGAGAAAAACAGGGATGGTGGCTCATAATTGAAAATATGAATGATGAGTGGGTGTCAGGACCTGTTTTTACAAATGGGACCATTTATTTGCCTTTGTAGTGATGTCAAAGAGATCCACAAACCTCTACTGTGACATCGTTAGAACGTCACATGCTATGTGTATGTATATCTCTATCACTGCACCAATAATATTAAAAAAGAAAAAAACTGCATAAATTAGTCTAGAAAGTATAAAACTACATGTAATAAATCAAAAGGAAAGAAAGAAAGCCTTATAGAGGAAGCTATGTGACTTCATATGATGAAAGACATATATGCTTTCTCCATAAGGCAGGCTAACAAAAGGTCCCATAATTCTACTTCCTAAAAACTGGAAAACTTGATTAATCAAAGTATTTTGTACATGGAATCTAAGGAACATTTTGTCAAAGACACCAGAAGGTATCCACGACAGTGGCTAGACTTGCAAGATTAGAATTTCACCTATGTCTGACAATCGTGTATCCATGATTTCTGTTTGCAAAAGAGTATTTTTGTGCAGTCTTAGAACTGCACAGTTGCTTCAACCCTTTTTTTGGCTAGTTAGGTGGACTTGACATTCAAAATGACATCCATAATCTAGCCGGGCGTGGTGGCGCACGCTTGTAATCCCAGCATTCAGGAGGCTGAGACCGGAGGATCCGGGTTCGCGGCCAGCCTCAGCTACCTAGTGAGGCACTCCGCAACTTAGTGAGACTCGGTTTCAAAATAAAGAATAAAAAAAAATAGGGCTAGGGGTATAGCTCGGAGGTAGAATGCCCCTGAGTTCAATCCCCAGTACCGCCAAAAAAAACAAAACAAAAAAAAACCAAAATGACATCCATAATCTAAAGCAAAACTGAGGGGAATGCTCACTCAGGATATCTGTGTACATGAAGCCCATGGAAATAAATATATACCATTTAAATACCAAGTCAATATGAGTCAATATCAAAGGAGTCAGTGTAGTGCTCAACAAAGCAGGATTGGTTCAGACTATGTGTCAAAATCCTAGCTCTGCCTTTTGACCACTACTTGACATTAGTTAACTTCTACCTCCTCCTCTTCTTCATAATCTTATTCCCATAAAAAGAATCGAAGCATCAAGTGTGAATTCAACATGAAACATGATAAAACTAGGAGCATGTTCAGAAGCCAAGGAAGAGTACTGGGAGATCTTTCAGATGTGGTACAATGCTAAACTGAGATACAAGCATCGGATTCAGGGCTAGTGTCTCATTTTTACATGATCCCAGGAAGGAGTTTATGTAGAGATGAGTTGAATACATGCAACCAATTATACACACTAATATACACGTGTCAGCACCTGTGCTAAGCTAGTGACATCGATTTTATGAGATAAATATTATTATTCTTATTCTATGAGTGATTTATGTTTAAAATGTTAAATAATTTGCCCATGGCCTATAGCTAGTTATAAAAGAACCAGAAGAAAATTGAAAACAGGCCTTTCTTTTTAAAGGTTCATTTTTATTAGAATATGTCACATTGCAACATAGAAAAGAATGAGAAGGCAAGCTATAATTGTTAGAAATTTGATCAGAAATTCCTCTTGTGCTTTCCAGCTGAGAAAGAGTGGTTATGACATGGGTTTGTGTCCCAAATGACTGTTACTTTTTCCCAATAAGCCAATCAGAAGCAAGTGTATTGTATTATTTATCAAGTAATGAAAGTGAGCTCATTCCATCTACTGTGTTTCTCATCAGGAAATAGAGAAAGTCATTTTAACAAGGACTATTCCTGCAACTATTTTAACAATCGTTTCTGCAGGTATTATGATATAGAAACAGGATAGAAGCAGAAGTATAAGGGACAAAAAATTAAGAGCTTTCTGTTTAAAAACTTGTCTTGCCTCTAAAAGGGCAGATGCACAAGGAAGATACCCTAGAAAAGTATTTAAACCAAAGTTCCAGTGGCCTTGCTCCAATGCAAAAAGAGAGAGAGTCTGCATCTCGATACTGATCTTTTAGTGATAGTGAATGGTTATACATTTCAATATTTACTTGGATACTTTATTTTCCATTAAGCCTTTTTGGAATAGTCAACAAATTATATTTTTAGCTAATCTGATGAACTTCTAAAAGGTGATATTCATCACCTTACTTAGAGTTGCTTAAATATTTTTTTTTTTTCGGTACTGAGGATTGAACTCAGGGGCATTCTACCTCCGAGCTATACCCCCAGCCCTATTTTTTATTCTATATTTTGAAACCTAGTCTCACTAAGTTGCGGAGTGCCTCACTAGGTAGCTGAGGCTGGCCGTGAACCCGGATCCTCTGGTCTCAGCCTCCCGAATGCTGGGATTACAAGCGTGCGCCACCACGCCCAGCTTAGAGTTGCTTAAATATTTTAACAAATGTTTTTCTTTTTAAAAATAGGGTGAACATGTCAGAGATGGAAGTAGCCAGCACCAAAACTTTCACCAAGGAACATATTGTGGAATTGTAGAGTATTTTTAAAGACTGTGGTAGAAGGTAAAGGAAATTAGATCAGAGCCAAAGGCTAAATAATTAAAATCATATTGGCATTTGCAAGAACCACATTGAAAGCTAGGAAAATAGGGACATTGTCTTCAAAAATAACGAAGAAAAATTATGATCAACACCAGGTATGGAAATCCCACATAGACTACCAATTGAATATTCCATTAGAAGAAAACATTTGAGGATCAACAATGTCCCCAGGGGCCATTGGAAGACACATTGTACAAACTGATGCTAGAAATCACAAAGGGCAGAGTAGGGGTAGAGAATTCCCAGGCTGGTAGTGGAAGGAAGCCCCTGAGTGACAGCTGGCAACAGGCCCAAAGAGAGGAAGATGAAGCATTCCAGAAGGTATCTCTCCAAGAAAAAATAAAAAAAAAATAAGAACTCCACCAATAAATTGACTGGTCTGCTTATCTGTATGAGGAGATTTACTTCTCTATTAGAGACATAGGAATGATTAATGAAGCTTCTAGAAAATGGCAACCCACAAATTCCCAGAAAAAGAAAGACTTATACAAGAGAGAATATCTAATCAGAGGATACTATAAAACTCAGCTAGAAAAATTTAAAAAAAAATAAAATAAATAGGACTCTTGTCCCACAGCTGAGGAACATTACCAACTCCCAGGCATTTCCTCATGAACTCTCTATTGTGGCAACTAATCCTTTCCAACATGCTAGTTCTGTTCATCCTTAACTTTAAACTCTGATCCATGGATTATGCAATTTTCTACATAACTCCCTTTCTCCTCTCTTACATTTCACTCATCTTTTCTCAAACCTTAGTCTATGTAGGGCTTTCCATTCCAACATTTATTGATTTCTGTAACACCTGTCTTTGATTTCCATCCAAGTCATACTCTTGAACTTATCACGTGACTACTATCACTTTACAGAGAGCACCTCATGACTTTCACTCATTTAATATATATGAGCTTTTACTATGAATCTGGTCCTCTGAAATGCTTTTCTGACTGGTAGAGTAAGCTAGCCTCCTCTAGGTGTCAGGGAAGTATATTGTGTTGTTGTAAAAGAAGCCAAGAGACAACACAAGAATGGCACAAAGAATCTAATTGGATTAACATCTTCCACAAATATTACTGTGCATTTTCTGAAATTCTCTTTTCTTTTCTGAGACTGGAATATGCTTTGTAAACTAGCTATTTAGTGTTTCTTTCTTTAGGAGTATATAGTACCTTATCCTAAACACTGAATGAAGATCTTCTGTCTTTAGATCTACCAGTATAATAGACTAAATCAGAGATCACTTATTTTATTGTTGTTGTTCCAAGTCAAAATTCATAAACCAAAAGTTAAATCATTTATTCTAGAGCCAGCTGTACTGGATTCAATGATCCTCAACTCCATCATTTGCTCTTTAACTTCCTTATTTGTAGCATTGGAAAAATTGAAATACTTACCAATAGGTTATTTTAGGAATCTTTGATTTAGCATATATACAGTCTTTTGTACAATGCCCTGCACATAGCAAATGTCATATGTGGTTTTATGTTATTATTTTTAAATAACACACTTACAACTATATTTCAAAATGGAAATCCTTCAGTGACCTTTATTATCAAATGGGAGGTACAGTTTTTCATATACACATAAAAATACGTGCCTGGAAATATAACAAGAAGACATTTTAAAACTCAGAAAACCTTTAGATATTACATGCACAATAGAAGAAAAGAATGAAAATTTTCTGATTAAGTATTAAAACAACACTCAAATTAAGTCATTGAATATGAATAGCCAGATTTTTTTCCTGTTTGATAAACAAGCAAAACTAGAGAGGAGAAGAGACAGCAAAACCTATCATAGACACATATTCTGAGAAGTAACTCATTATATGCCCCTACCCAATATCTACTTATTTTTTAGTCTAGTTTTTTGTACTTGTTACTTTCTAATCTCTTCTAACAGGATGCAAATATTACCTGTCCCAACAGTGTCTTGAGTTATTTAAAGACCCAATAGAATGCTATTGAAATTGGCACATATATGTTCTTATCATGTTGACCTTCATCATGGTATGTGATTATAATGCGATAAAAATATGTTTAAAGAAAAGAAACAGTAGAATGCAATGCCAGCCCCTGTCCTAAGTACAAACCTCACATATAATTTTATAAAGTATACTACAAGATGCAGGGCTTGGTATGGATATCAGTACTTTAGTTGTTCTCTGGAGACTCTCAGACAGTAAAAAATAAGAAAGACCTTTGTCAAAACAATGGTTTGCTGCTTCCTAACTGCATAAACTTTAAAAATATCACTTAATTATGATAAGGTCAAGTAAAACCAGGGCTCTCCTCTTTTTAAAACAAGTATATTACAATGACCTGAAAAAAAGAGAACCTTTGCCAGACATCTCTATCTGCACCAAGTTTTGGCCTTTGCTTTACTTATGGAAATATTCACTCTAAATCATCTATGGGCACCATTTTTGAAATGTGCATATGGAATTAGGTCTGATGAATGACTTCTCTTTGATGCATACTTTTTAGACCTTGGGATTCAGCAGCAGCCTGCTTTAACTAACCTGAAGAGTTAGGAAAGAGAACACTATATGTGCCATAATCTATATAAAGAAAAGCATCAAAGCTTCATTAAATTTCATGATAACATGCTGATAGAGTCACTTGGGTTACATATTTGCAAGCAAACTTTTGACAATTTTAAAATAAACAACTTTTCCATTAAAAAAAATTGATGTCATAATCTCACTCCTTCTAAGATCCCCTAAGCTTATTAGAGAATATTTTAATTCTTTCTTTGAAGTGTTTGATTCACCTGTTCTTCTGAGCATATGTGATAATCTATTTACGAATTTGTGTCCATCAACAGACTGAAACCTCCTCTAGGCTAGGAGCTGTAATGGTCTTGTTTTTGTACTTTCTGTATGTCTCAAGGTAATTGGAATACAGTATATGCTTAAAAAATGCATTCGTGTACTCTTCTTTTAAATCCAATTAGAAAATGAACAGCAAAGAGAAAAGCTGATGCCCAACAATAATCTTGCACAATCTTAGTCATTCAGGTAAATAAAACTGTGATCACTTGTATCTATAATTTCTCCAAGTTGATAGTTACCTCCCAGGGCACTTCAGGACTAATTAGATTAACTGTTACAGTCAGGGCTATCTAATTGCCTATACTGAAGAGAGCAAATTGCAGACAGTAGATATCAGTGTACAATCAAACAAACAGAAAACAGGTGTTTGCTAATTAAAACTTAGATTTTAATGAATGACCTGTGCAGGTTTGATGAATAAATATCATTCCAGGCATTTGCTGTATAATTAGATTCTTTCTCTCTCTCTCTCTCCCTCTGTTTCTTTCTTTCTCTCTCCTTCTTTTTCTTTGTTGTCTCTCTTTTTCCTTTGTTTGCTACTTTTTTCTCTCATTTTCTCTCCTCTCTTTAATTCCCCCTGACCCATTCTTTCAAAAACATAGTAATCTATAATTGTGAAATGGCAATTTAGAAATAAAAAACCTAGTAATCTTTAATATTTGCTAAGAGGGAAAAGAAGATGCTTCTGTTTAGGTAACTGTTAATAAGTAACTATCAAAATAACTGAAAAAGTCTACTATATATATATATATGTATATATTTATGTATATATATACACATACATAATATGCATACACATACATATAAGCATACACATATATACATACATGTAGAAATTCATATATACATACATGTACATTTATATATGTATACATATGCACACACATACATACATATGCATTTATCTAATAGTTTATATATTAAAGACAATACTATATTGGTACAAGAGGGGCAGAACCAAAAAGGATAATAAAGATCACATTGAAAAATTCAGTGCATGAACTGGTCATAGCCAAAGGTGGGCCAGTCTAGGGACTCCCTGGGGAAGGCTTATTATAATTTCGGGTTCATCTACTATTTGAGATGTTAAGTTAATATGGCTTCCTGCTGAGATGACCTCATCTGAATGTTGCTTTTTTCTTTTCAATCCATTTGAAAATGAAAGAGGAAAAGCTCATTTAAAAAAATAACAGTAAGTCTACATAATGTGCTGGGTAAGCAGGTTTAAGTGTATGGAAATGCATTATTTTCAGGAAAGCTGGAATAAAGTAACTAACTGAAAATGGCTTAATGGAAAGGACACAAACAAATGCCAAAACATGTGTTGGAATTCTCCTTGGAGAAAAAAATTCCCACCCTTGGTCTTTATGTGTTTGAGGGCACTACTAAGTGTATTTCTAGCTGTCGATATTTCCCCCAATTAAACCTGACTGCAGTATAGTTGCTCTGAGGACTTGGCACAACTGTTGAGTGTGGTGTCAACTAATAATCAAGTGAATTGAAATGTAAGGAAATCAAGTAGCTCCTGGACAATTCTCTTAACTCATTCTAGGGTGCCAGATAGAAACCCACAGACTAAGAGCAAGACAAATATATCCTGCATGCTTTGGAACAAGCCACCATTTCCACTCCAGAATGGAACCCAAGCAGGGGGTGTGGCTCAGTGGGAGAAAGTGATGAGAAAAGCCCTGGGATCTATACATAGCACTGCAAAAACGAAACAAAACAAAACAAAGCAAAACAACAACAACAACAAAAAAAAACCTCAGGAACTCATGTAACCATGACTAGAAATAAAATATGTACTGAGGCCTTTAATCAAATGTTTTAAATATCTGTAACAGTTTTTATCCAATTTTAATTGATTTTTACTAAATACATATTTTAGAGAACTCAGTAGAATCAGTTCTCTCTTGCAAAATCAAAAAGCCACTAAATGTTTTACACAGAATCACACATACACACTATTTAGATTTGTCACCGTGTATGTGTGCAATACACCTTAATATACATATACAAAATATCAACTATTTTAAATAATTGTGGATAAAAATAGACTCATTCTCATGATGGAAATAAGTGCTTTATTTATTTATTTATTTATTTATTTATTTATTTGCAGTACTGGGGATTGAACTCAGGGGCATTATACCTCCGAGATATACCCTCAGCCCTATTTTTTATTCTTTATTTTGAAACTGAGTCTCACTAAGTTGCGGAGTGCCTCACTAGGTAGCTGAGGCTGGCCGTGAACCCGGATCCTCTGGTCTCAGCCTCCCGAATGCTGGGATTACAAGCATGTGCCACCACACCCGGCTCGGAAATAAGTTCTTTATGATATTATATTTGGCACTCCCAAATGATTATTTCATCTTGTACCTCAGTCTCTGTGTCCAAGCTAGCCTTGTGACAAGCACTACATTCTGCCTCTTTTGTGCTGGCTCTAGTTTTTCTCTATTGTTTGTGAAGACCCCAGCAGGAGTCCCATTCTGGAAAGGCCAGGAGAGGCCATTGTCTGGGTCATTATGCTCATTCCTCTCAAGCAGCTAATTCTCCCTAATTCCAGAAGCAACAGTCCTATCTCTGAGATGGGTAGAGAAAGCTCTGTTCTGCCCCCTCACTTGTCCATGCCCCCTCTTCTACTTGCTTTTTTCTTGACATTTCCCTCTAGTTGAGCTCATTTTACTCTTTTGCACTTATATCTTAACTTTGAAAGTTTATCAGTTACATACAAAAGGCCATTTATGTTGATAGGGGAAGTTACAAAATGCAACTACAAATAATGTAGAGTATCACTGATCTTAAAAAGGATACTGAGCCGGGCGTGGTGGCACACGCTTGTAATCCCAGCATTCAGGAGGCTGAAACCGGAAGATCCAGGTTCGCGGCCAGCCTCAGCTACCTAGTGAGGCACTCTGCAACTTAGTGAGACCCAGTTTCAAAATAAAGAATAAAAAATAGGGGTGTAGCTCGGAGGTAGAATGCCCCTGAGTTCAATCCCTAGTACCGCAAAAAAAAAAAAAAAAAAAAAAGGATACTGAGCCAGTCATGGTGGCACATGCCTGCAGTATTTGGGAGACTGAGACAGATATTTCAGGTTCAAAGCAGGTCAACATTTGCTTAGAAATGTTTACGTATCTTGTAGAGTTATGACCAGATTTTTCAACTCCCTGAAAGCATCTCCTTCCTCCAAGGTAAATGTTCCTGTTTTTCTTGTTGAGGCAAACTACTGGATATCTCTATTGGTAATCATTGTCTCAAGGGCTTTCTGCACATATCCAGCAGTTTACCTGTTAACCATCACCTCAAGGGCTTTCTGCCTATATTTAGTGTCCAAATGTAACCTTATTCTAACAGCAATACAATCTGTGGATAAGTAGCCAACAGGAGGTCTCACCTTTGAGTGCAGTCTTCTGGCCAGCCCCTTTGAATCTCCTGTTTGTGTCTGTGATGTTCTTTTCATCTCAGGTGCTCTCCTCCTTTCCAGCACAAGGCCAGCCTCCTCAACTTAGCAAGCCCCCCCACACACACACAAATGATATTGACAATCTTTTGAAGCCCCTCACTTTAAAGACAACCAGTTCTCTGAATTTTGTTCTCATCAACTTGGCTGTATCTTAAGAATTTTAATGTATATATGTATATTTAGAAAATAAAATAGGGCATTGGATTTGTATACATGTTAATGACATGTATATAGTGTCATTGGTCTCTGGTAACACACACACATGTAAAAATAGGTAACATTACCTCAATGAATACACTCCAGTTTCTTTCTTCTTTCCCTGTGCAAATTCAGCAATCGAGAAGTCAAGCTAGACTTTGAGACTTTAACATGTGTTTCTCACATCACTTTCACATGCCCCTTCTGTTTTGATGTGCTGCATCTCAGATCATTTCTTCCTCTCTTTCACTACATTCAATGTTTCTACACATCATATCTGCTATTTTATCATATTATTTTTCTAAATATTTCACTAGATTAAATTTTTACGGTTATTTTTATTTTCTGTTATTATTTTCTTATACCTTTAAAAAAACTTTCTTTTTTTTTATTGGTGCATTGTAAACATATATCTCTGTTAGGTACAAGCTGGTAGAGGCATACATACATGCATCTCTCATTTATCCCTTTCCCAATTCCCACACCATTCCCTCCCCACTCCTTTTGATTTACTTCATTATGTTTGTGAATGTATCAAAGAGGGAAGTGAAACAAATTGTATTATATAGGTAATGTAATATATATGCAGATACAATGTTCCAGCTAAAGATCATGTCTAACCACCCAAATGCACATATGTATATACACAAACAAGAGAACTGATATTGATTATATTTCATATAACATAATCTGAATTTAGACACACTTTAACTTGGCTGAATTATCTCTTGAAATATATATGTGTGTGTGTGTCTGTGTGTGTGTGTATGTATATATATATATATATATATATATATATATATATATATATAGTATTATAGCTAGAGCTCATTTAGTCAGGATTAAAGTGAATATATACATATGTGTGACCTGAAATAGACTGTAAAACAATAGGATGCATGCAGTGTTCCACCAAGATATAATAATGGTTATCTACACAAACATATAGACTCATGTGTGTGTATGTGTGTGTGTGTATATATAGAACCAAATGGAAATGACTAGAACCAGATCAAGCTGGCTAGAACCAGATGGAACAGGTGAGAACCAATTCAAGCTGACAAGATCCAGATAGAACTGGATAAAACCGGATCAAGCTGGCCAGACCTGAATGGAACCAGCTAGAACCGGCTCAAACCAGATCAAGCCGGCCAGAACAGGATGGAACATGCTCAAACCAGATAGAACAGGATGGAGCCGGCACAAACCACATCAAGCTGGACAGAACCGGGTGCAACTCGCTAGAACTGGATAAAACCGGCCAGAACCAAATAGAGTTGGATGAAACTGGATCAAATCGGCCAGAACAGGATGGACCCAGCTAGAATTGGATTAAGCCAGAGAGAACCGGATGGAACCGGCTCAAACGAGATCAAGTTGGCCACAACTGGGTGGAACCTGCAAAAACAGTATTAAAACAGCCAGAACCAGATGTAACTGGATCAAGCCGGCCAGAACTGGATGTAACCAGCTAGAATCAGATCAAGCCAGACAGAACCGGATAGAACTGGATGGAACCGACTCAAACCAGATCAAGCTGGCCAGAACTGGATGGAACTGGCTCACACTGGATCAAGCCGGACAGAAATGAATGGACCTGGCTAGATCTGGATCAAGCCAGACAGAACCTGATGGAACTGGATGGAGCTGGCTCAAACCAGATCAAGTTGGCCAGAACCAGGTGGAACCAGCTTAAACTGGCCAGAACCAGATGGAACCATCTCAATCCGGATCAAGGTATCTAGAAATGGATGGAACCAGCTCAAATTGGATCAAGCTGGCCAGAAACTGATGGAACCAGCTAGAACCAAATCAACACGGAAAGAAATGGATGGAACTGGCTCAAACCAGATCAAGCCAGCCAGAACCGGATGGAACTGGCTACAACTGGATAAAGCCAGCCAGAACTGGATGGAATTGGATTAAACCAGATAAAGCCTGCTGTCTATCTATCTATCTATCTATCTATCTATCTATCTATCTGAGAGATACCCGAAATACATCCTTTCAGTTAAGTAAGTCAACATACATGCAGTGTTTTGGTTAGAGATCATACTGGATAAACCATAAAACTAAATATATATAAGTCATAGAGAGCTGTCAAAGACTGTAGGACTTAAGTATGCATCGTACATTCCTGCTAGAGATTATAAAGGGTAATCATATATATACCCTTTATATATATATATATATATATATATATATATATATATATATATACAGGCATTTGTATATAATACATTGTTTTACCTAGGCAATCTAAAATACATGCTCTGTTCTAGCAAGAGATAATCCTAGGTAACTCTACAAATGTTCAAAAGTGTATATATAAATTGATCTGGCATATATAAATGTATGCACACAAAACAGAGCTCAGGAAACAATTATATTAACATAGCATTTCTGATAAAGATGATAATCGCTAATCATACCATCAAATATGTATACATAACAGACCTGTAATATATTGTTTTACCTAGGCAATGTAACATACATGCATTGTTCTAGCTGGAGAGAATAATGGATAACTCTAGAAATGTAAAAGAAAGATGTGTATATACAAAAGAAAGATGTGAAATAGATTGCATTAGATAGGTAATGTTGTGTTCTAGCTAGAGACCATAATGGCTCTAGCCATACTATAATACATATTCACAGTGGAAGCCTGAAATAGATTGTATTGAAAAGGTAAAGTAATATACATGTAGTGTTCTACGAAACGACCAATGCTACAACTTTACAAATGTTCGTATCAAAGAAAGATGTGAACTAACATTATATATGTAATGTAACATTCAAGCAGTGTTCCAGCTCCAGATCATAATAGATAAATATACAATCGTGTATATGTATATAGGTATCAGAGGGATGTGAAACAAATGGTATTATATAGGTAATGTAATATACATGCATGTATATTACATGTATGCTACATAATAATGGCTATCTACACAAACACAAACAGACACACGTGTGTCCATATATATGTATATATGTATACATTTATATGTAATCAATGTAAATATTATGTAATTTATATAATATCCTTGATGTGTTCTTTGAAATAGATTGTATTTCAGCAAACACATTTGTTTTACATAGGTAAACCATATAGTGTTGTAGCTAAAATAAATAAAGGATAAACATCCTGCTGAGTATAGATGCAAATTAGAGACTTCTACATACAGACTGTATGCAGTGTTGTAGCTATAAATCATAACACACTACCAAATATATATATATATATACATACAAAGATAGACTTACAGCATTATACAAATAAAACCAGACATGAACTAGAGTATATTATGTATATGTAGGTAATGCTAGTTAAAGCATGCATAGGTAATAAGTAATCTAAATATATACCTTCTTTTAGAATATCAAAATGGATAAATATATATGCAGGAGAGAGATCTGAATTAGATAGTTTTGAATAAAAATGACTATATATTTATGTATCTATATATATGTACAAAACTCAGAGAATTGAAAAATATTGTATTATATACATATGTAACAAATATGTAATGTTCAAGCAATGTTCCAGTTAGAGATCATAACGGCTAAATATACAACTGTATATATGTATATATTTATCAAAGACATAGGTATCAAATAGAGATCATCATGGCTAATCACAAAACGCTATGAATACACATAAAACCTAAATCTGTTATAGATTGTATTACATAGGTAATGTAAGATACGTGTAGTGTTGACTCTAGAAAATATAATGGATTGTTGGGAGTCCCTCATTAGGTGTGGAATGAGACAAGGTTGCGAGAATATGCTCACACCCAATTCAGTGTTGAAGCGCATCTGTTTTATTTTTTGTCAGTGGTAGTTTTATACTATTTTTTTTTTTTACAATGAGGCATATAGAACAGGAATTTTTACAGACTTATTTTTCTAAAAGTTGAGTAGGTACATCTTTAACTAGGAAAATCATTTCCCATGGGATTAAGAAAACAGTAAAGGTTACAGAATATAATATGTATATAAAAATTCGTTTAGTACAAAAACAGTGGTAATTGTAATCCCAGCATTCGGGAGGCTGAGACCGGAGGATCCGGGTTCGCGGCCAGCCTCAGCTACCTAGTGAGGCACTCCGCAACTTAGTGAGACTCGGTTTCAAAATAAAGAATAAAAAATAGGGCTGGGGGTGTAGCTCGGAGGTAGAATGCCCCTGAGTTCAATCCCCAGTACCGCAAAAAAAAAAAAAACAGTGTTAAAGGTTAGCGATAAAGAAGAGTCTCTATTCATTAGTTTAAATCTTCACTATTTGTTTTAGCTCCTGTAAGCAGTGTTTTTATCTTATTCTCAGGCAGCTAGAGTTAATTAATGTGTGGTAGACTTCCAGAGAGACAAGAGGTGGGAAGTGGGCAAACTCTGTCTTAAAGCATTCTTTACTCATAGATAAAATAGTAGACCTGAGTTTCTTTGGTTTATTTATTTTGTTTCTAACCTGTGCTGATATGGAACATAATGCTGTTTAATAACTAAGCTTGCAAAGCCCATTTCCTGGTGTTTGTAAAAGGTTAACGAATATCTTTGAGGCACACTGAGGCACTGCTTTTTTCAGCTAATATTGAGGAATCATAATCCATCCAGCCATCTTGTGTTTCTAAGAAATTTTCCTTTATAATTAATATGAAGGTAAAACCCAAAGCACCCAAAATTTCCAGAATATAATAATGCAAAGTGGGAAATGCCATGCATTCCTTTTTTTTGGAATCGTTTGCCTTGCAGGACTCCAGTGGACCAAGCCTTGTTCAAGATCCAGCTATTATGTTGCTGTCGCAATGGATAAGACACCAAACTAAAAACTGTGTTTCTGTGCATACATATATATATATATATATATATATATATATATATATATATATATATTGTGCATTATGGTGTTTCTCTCTCCCTCTATCCTACTGACTTCATTTGGGTGACCTTCTTTCCTCATCTGATGCACTTTCTTAATAATAATTTTAATAATAATAAGTTTCTTTATTATAAACATATATACAGTTTTCATATTCATATACGTAAGGAATATTAAAGTGTAGCAAAGACAAGTAACCAAAGACAATTAGAAATTGTAAAGAATATGAATTTTGACTATTTTAATATACAAAATTTTCATTTAAATTTGACACTATTTTGCTACAGAAATAATTTTGTAAAAATATAATAAATCATTTTACTGTCTATAAATGAGAAAATTACAATTTTGAGAGTTTGTTAGGGTTTTCACCACAAATCAAACTAGTTTTTAACAGCACAAACTGGTCATAAAAAAATTGGAAGAATAACTTTCTAAAAATAAAAAAAAGAGGAAGATTTTGTTTCTCTCTAGCTTCTGCACATTAGGAAGAGCATCTGATAGAAATGGAGCCCTCCATGTGATGTGTTAGTATTATAAACATAAACCATCTCTATTTGCTGATTGCAGTAGTTAAAACAAATAAAATCTAGGTGTAGTAGAATTATACTGTTTTTAGTCATCTAAGATGGATTTATTTTTTCTTTATAATAGCATCTCATGTATGATTTATTATTTACTTTTTATTCCTATTTTTATTTTTTTCTTCTTTATTTATTCATTTTGTATTGCTGCATTGTAATCATACATCTTAATGAAGTACAAGCTGGTAGAGGCATACCTGCACATAGCACTCATTTAACCCTTCCCCAGTTCCCACAATATTCCCTCCTCACTAACTCCTAATGCACGTTATGTGCCTTAGAGTGCTTCCCTCTCCCATGACCTTCAGGTAGTTTGCCTTTTTTGCTCATCTAAAGTTTCTTGTTATTCTTCTAGAGTATCTCTATTGACCCACTTTCTCCCTAGCTTCTGCACATTAGGAAGAGCATCTGATTTTTTACTTTTGTGAGTGACTATTCTCTTAATATAATGTTTTCCTGTTCCATCAATTTCTCTGCAAATAATATGATTTTGTTCTTTTTTATGGCTGGGTAAAATTCCATTATGTACATATCTCATAGTTTTGTAATCCATTCATCTATTGATGGATATCTTGGCTGGTTTCGTAGTTTGGCAATTGTTTGGTTTCCATCCTTCTGGGTAGATATCCAAAAGTGGTATTGCTGGATCATATGGTAGGTTTATTTTCATTCATCTGAGGATCCTCCATACAGTTTTACAAACTGGTTGCACTAATCTACAATCCACCAACAGTGTATTAGGGTTCCCACTTCTCCACACCCTCACCAGTATTTGTTGTTGTTTGTGTTATTAATGATTGCCACATACGTTTATTGGCTATTTGTATTTATTCTTTTGTGATGTGTCTATTTAGTTCTCATGCTCATTGTTTATTGGTTTGTTTTATTAGTGGTGAGTTTCTTGAGTTCTTTGTATATTCTAATATTAGTCCTTTATTGGAGGAGTAATTGGCAAAAATTTTCTCCCATTCTATCAGCTACCTGCTGAGTTTCTTTATGGTTTCCTTTGCTGCACAGAAGCTCTTCCGTTAGATGCAATTCAATGTACTGATCTCCCTTTGAATAGCTTGTGCTTTGGGGTCTAGTTGAGATAGTTTTTACCTGTGCCTATGTGTTGAAGTGTTGAACCTATGTCCTCTTCAAGAAGCTGCAGTATCATGGTCTGAATTCCAGCTTTTTGATTCATTTTGAATTGACTCTTGTTCAGGGTGAGAAACAGAGGTTCATTTCCATTTTTCTGCATATAGTTAACCAGTCTTGCCAACACCATTTGTTGAAGAGGCTATCTTTTTTCCAGTGTATGTTTTTGGCCCCTTTGTCAAAAACCAATCAGATGTAAGTGTGTGGATTTGTTTTTGAGTCTTCCATTCTGCTCTGTTGGTCTATGTTTATGTTTTTGTGACAATACCATACTTTTTTTTTATTACTATGGCCTTGTAGTATAGCTTAACATAAGGTATTGTGATGTCTTTTGCTTGGTCTTGTTTCTGAGAACTACTTTAGCTTGTTTTAAATAAATTTAAGGACTGATTTTTTTTTTATGTCTGTGAAGAATGTCCTTGGTAATTTAATGATCACCTTTGGGAAGATGACCATTTTGATGATATTTATTCAGCCTACCCAAGAGTGTGGAAGACCTTTCCATCTCCTAACATATTCTTTAATTTCTTTTCTCAATGTTTTATAGTTTTCCTTTTAGAGGTCTTTCACATCTTTGGTTAGGTTTATTCCTAGGTGTTTTATTTTGGGGGACAATACTGTTAGTGGAATTGTTTTCTGGATTTCTTTTTATGAGGATTTATGGTTGGAATACAGGAAAGCTTCTAATTTTTTAAGATTCATTTTGTATCCAGTCACATTACTGAATTTGTTGATCAGTTCTATGAGCCTTTTGGCTGAGTTTGTTTAATCTTCTAAGTATAGTATCATGTCATCTACAAATAGGGATAATTTTAGTTCTTCTTTTCCTATTTCTACTCCTTTGATTTCCTTCTCTTACCTTGTCACTCTGGATAGAGTCTCATGTCCTAGAATGAACAGAAGTAATGATAATGGACATCCTTTTCTTGTTCTTATTTTTAGTGGGAACTCTCATAGCTTTTCCCCATTTAATATGATGTTGGATGTGGGTCTATTGTATATTGCCTTTATGATGTTGAGGTATGCTCCTTCTATTCCAATTCTCTGCAGTGCTTTTAGCATGAATGCTGGATTTTATCAAATGCTTTTTCAGCATCTTATAGAGATGATCATGTGATTTTTGTCCTTTGTTCTGTTTATGTGGTGAATTACATGAATTGTTTTTTATATGTTGAACCAGCCTTGCATCCCTCAGATGAACCTGACTTGGTCATGGTGTATAATTTTTTAATGTGGTTTTGAATACACAATGCTAGTATTTTGCTTATCAGTTTTGCATCCAAGTTAATCAACAATTTAGGCCTATAGTTTCCTTTTCTTGAGCTGTCTTTATTTGGCTTTGGTATTACTGTGATTTTGGCTTCATAGAATGTATTTGGAAGCTTCCAATTTCTTGCTATTTCATGGTTTTGACTGAGGCATATTGGGAATTGCTCTTCTATAAAAGTTTTATAAAAATAACTTGGAAAACCATCTGGTCTTGGGCTTTTCTTTGATGATAAACTATTTATTGCTGGCTCTATCTGATTGCTATTGCTCTTTTTTTATATATCTTCTTGATTCAATTTAGGAAGGTTGCATGTGTCTAGAAAATTTTCAATTTGTTTTAGATTTTCATTTTATTGGAGTATAGTTTTTCAAAGTAGTTTCTGATGATTTTTGAAATTTCAATGCTGTCAGTGGTAATATCACATTTATCATCTCTTATTTTTGTAATTTGCATTGACTCTATCTTTCTTTTGGTTATCTATCTTGTTTATTTCTTCAAGAAACCAGCTTTTGGTTTTGTTGATTTTCTGTATTATTTTTATTCTCTTCTTCATTACTTTCTTCTCCAATTTTGATAATTTCTTGTCTTCTATTGGCTTTGAAGTTAGACTATTCCTATGTTTCAAGGGCTTTGAGCTGTGTCATTAGGTTATTTATTTGGTGGTTTTCTGTTCTTCTTTAGTGGGCACTCAGTGTTCTATGAATTTTCTTCTTCATGGGTCCCAGAGATTTTGATACATTGTGTCTCTGTTTTTGTTTGTTTCTAAGAATTTTTAAATTTTTCCTCTTACTTCTTCTATGACCTCATTCAGCAGTGTGTTGTTCAGTCTTTATGTGTTAAAATGTTTACTCTGGGTCTTCTGTAGTTGATTTCTAGCCTTATTCCATTGTGGTAAAAAAGACACAGGGAATTATGTCACTTTTTAAAAAATTTACTAGTGCTTGCTTTGTGGTCCAGGAGGTGACCTATTTTGGAGAAAGTTTCCTGAGCAGCTGAGAAAAATTTGAATTCAGATGTAGCTGAGTGAAATATTCAGTATGCTTCTAGTAAGTCCATTTGGTTTATGGTGTTCTTTAGATCTGAGGCATCTTTACTTACCTTTTGTCTAGAAGATTGGTCTAGTGATGAGAGAAGAGTGTTGCGGTCTCCCAGTATTATTGTATTGGGATCTATGTGTGACGTTATATATCACAAAGAGTTTGTTTTATGAAAGTGGATGCACTTATGTGTCAGCATAAATGTTGAATATTGTTTTTCCTCTTGCTGAGTTTCTCCTTTTCCCAGTAAAAAATGACCTGCCTTGTCTCTTCTAATCAGCTTAGATTCAAAGTCTAATATATCCGATATTATAGTTGCTACTCCTGCTTGTCTTAAGTTACATTGACATGGATTAATTTGCCATAGGCCTTCACCTTTAGTTTGTGAGAATTTTTTTTTGTAAGGTGTGTTTTTATGCAGGAAGCACATAGATGTATTCTGGTTTTTCATCCATTTTTCCACCTTGTGCCTTTTTATTGGAGAGTTGAGGCCAATAAAGAGTTGAGAGATAATTTTTAATTTCTACCATTTTGAGTTTTAACTTCTGTCTGAGGATGTGTTTGTTCTTCTTTGCTTAGTTGTTTGCTTACTGGAAATTATTGTTTCTCTGGTTCTGACATTTAATTTTAGTTCTTTGTAGTTAATCTCTTAACTCTTTTCTCTAGTGTTGGTTTGGAAGACATAAGTTCTGTTTGTAATGGAAAGTTTTTATTTCCTTTCAATTTTTAGAGTTAGTGTTGATGGGTATGAGAATCTTGGCTACAAGTTGTTTTCTTTCAGATTTGGAATATGTTACTCCAGGCCCTCCTGGCTTTCATGACTTGGTTTTGGAGGCCTGGAGTGATGCTAATTGGTTTGCTTCTAAATGTCACTTAGTATTTTACTTTCATTGTCTTTAATATTCTCTCCTTGACCTCTACATTAGTCAATTTTATTATTATGTGGTATGGTGAATCTTTTCTCTTACCTTGTCTAAAGGGGGTTCTATATGTTTCCTGTGCCTGTGTATTGACTTATCTATGTTTCAAAAATTATCTGATATGACTTCTTTGAATATATTGTTGATTTCATTAGTTTTAACTTCTCATTCCTCTCCTATGCCTATTATTGTAAGGTTAGCTTTTAAAAAATGGGCCCAGGTCTCATTAATGTCCAATTCATGCTGTTGAATTTTTTTTCTGAATTATGTTCTATGCATTTTTAACTGGTCATCTTTTAAATGTGGTATTACATTTTCCATGTGGTCTAATCTACTGTTTATAGTTTTTACTGATGTCTTCACTTCAATTATTGCATCTTTCACACCCTTCCCTTCCTTTAGGGCTTCTTTTTTATTACTGTTCAAGGTGTCAGATACTTTGTTAATTTGTTCTTTTGTTTCTTTCTGGCTCTTTCTCAATTCTTTTTGGAAATCCTGTATCATTTCTACTATTAAAGCTCTGAATCGTTCTTCTTGTAATCTGTGCAATTCTGCATTGGTGAGTTATGTTACTGGGTTGTGTAAGTTCCATGTTTCTTTGCTATTTTTCCTTCCCATGATTTCCAGTTTCTTAAATTTATATATTTGCTGCTTTTGTTAGCTTTACAACAATATATAGTTTTTTTTTTTTGTTGTTGTTGTTGTTTTTTACTTCTATTTTCTCTCTTGGAATAGTATCTTGTACTGAGTTGTGGTTACTCTGGAGCTCCTTCTGCCCACTACAATGTGACATTGATGGGTTTCAGGTGTTGAAACAGGGTCCTGTTTGTTACTTCTTTTGTGGGGATTTGGCTCAGAGATATGAGCAGAACTGCTTGGTGACCTCTGTGTTTTTAAGCCTCTATGTGGGAGGCATTGACATATTTTTTTCCATCAGCTGAGGTAAGTTTATCCTTGGTGTCTGGCAGTCCTTTCTGGCAGTTCACCTCTCTGGTCCAATCTCAGTGGTAGAGATTTAAAGGTGTCAGCTTGCATATACAAGGAAAAGTTGTGTTTTGTTCAATGGTGAAGGTGGGAGGGAGGAGAGCCACAGTGCTGGGTGCACGAATAGGATAAAGTAGACAATATGGTCAAGTAGAATGAGAGTTTGAATGTAGTAAGTTAACATATGGTAGAGATTAGAGATAGTGATTATGTGGGGGGATTCTAGTAGTTAATGTAGAGTATTTAGTTGTAGTGATATGAAATAAACTTAATATAAAAACAGAGAAAAAATAAAAGAGTAAAGAGAAAAATGTTGAAGAGAAGAATATAGATAGAAAAGAGGGGAGGGGATCTTGTAAAAGGGATGAGAAAGAGAGCCAACAAACAAACAAAAAGTAACAAAATGATCAACTATCTAACCAAACAAAAAGTAAAACAAAGCAATATAGAACAAAAACAAAAAACAGACTAAAAAAAACACCCTGGAAATATACAATTAGAGAGACAACTAGGCCTCTGCAGTGTTCTTGGATCTGCATGGATATTTTTAGCTGTTTAATGTCTATTTACTATAGTAGACTTTCGAGCATGTTCCAAGCAGATCTATTCGCTAATTAACCTATAGTGGTGATGTCATGTTTTGGACCCACTCATGGGTCACCTGCAGCGATTAGGAACCTAACCTGATGTATCTCTCTGTCAGTCCAGGCAGCAAGTTCTGCTAGTACCTCTTCCACTGCATGCTTGAGTCTCTGAGCTCTCCACAGGGCCTCCCTCCATGCCACTGTCTGTCTATGTAGGCTGTGTGTGTCCCTGGGTCTATACCCAGCATAACCTCAGGGCTCTATGCTTTTTCCAGGATCTCTCTCTCTCTCTCTCTCTCTCTCTCTCTCTCTCTCTCTCTCTGCCTATGCAGGTGGTGGGATTCCAGATTAATCGCAGGGCATTACCAGGGGCCATGTAATGTCTCTGTATCCTGTGTGCTCTTAGCTCCTCCTGCACTTGTGCTGCTATCCAACCACTACAAGGGTAGGCCACAGAGTCTCATCCCTCTTAGGTCTATCTTTTACCACAGCAGTCCCTCTGTCTGTATTGTTAAGTCACAATTGAGTCATTTTCTGGCTCTGGAGGGAGAGGTGCCACTGCCAAAGGTTTAAGCCAAAAATCTGGGCATTTGGGTCTCTGTTGAACATGTGGGAATATGCCACTTGATTAGGATGAGGAGTTCTGTAGCCAATTATTCCACATCTGGTTGCTGAGTTTACAGGAGGTCATTAGATGCTGCAGTGTTAGTAGTCCCTGCACTATGTGGGTGGGTTAATGGTACAGCTGACTGCTGACTCCGCCTCAGTGCTCTCAGGGTCCTTTGTTCTTCCCTGGGCTGCTTTCTGGTTTCAGTCACAGTTCAATTTTTTGTTACTTTGTTCTATTTTTGCTGCATTTTTTTCTTCTGTCAAGAAGCTGCTTTTATGGCAGTTGTCATTCAAATCTTACAGTGCCTGAGATGAGCTGTTTCTCTCAGTCGCCATCTTACCGATCTAAACTTTCTAAAATATATTAGGTCCTCATATTTTACAGTCAAATTTTGAACACTATTTGAGTACCTGATTCTATAATCAGCAGCATTTTTTTTTTTTTTGCTGACTCTTTCTTAGCAACAGGCTTGTTTACTTGTACTTGTGATCATTATCATTCTGCAAACTCATTTCCTCTGTAACTTTATCTTTGCTGCTTGCATTTCTATATTTAAAGCATGTTCTTTGAAAGAGAATTTGAGTTTGCTTCTGTCTAGTGCTTAAAGACAACAGCGACCCAAGGGCACTAGGGACTAAGCATCCAACTTAATGTAATTACATTTTAGCGTTGGTGGGATCATATGGACAGTATGAATTTTACTATCAAAAATAAGTATAGGTGAGGTTGTAGTATTTTAATGAGAGACTTTTTTTTCTTTTCTTTCACTCCATTTCATTTCTCAAAAATTTGTGATTGGTAGCCAATCCTGTTTTTATCCTTTTGCTTGTTTGTTTGTTTTACTTTACAATAATTTGTTTTCTTAGAAGGATGGGATGGAGTTCCCAACCTTTATGCAGTGTCTCTAATCTGCTCTCCTTCCTCTGCAGGCTTTGTTTCCTTTGTTTCAAGCAGTACAGTATGCCCTAGCCCCCAAATCAGCAAATGCTCTAGAGAAGGTATTGGCTTCATTGGCCACTCACCTTTCCATATTTCCACTTTTTCAGGATTTCCATCCTTGGATGCTTTACTTAAGTATTCATTTGTGTATTTTAAATCACGCTATTCATATTTACCCATTTTTATATGAAGTCCCTTCTGGACATTTAGCTTCATACATATTTATTGTAAGACAATTTTTTTTTTTGTTACGAGGGATTGAACTCAGGGGTATTCTACCTCCAAGATACACCCAAAGCCCTTTCTATTTTTTATTTTGAAACAAGGTCTCATTAAGTTCCTGAAGCTAGTCTCAAACCTGTAATCCTCCAGTCTCAGTTTCCTAAGTACTGAAATTACAGGTATACACCACCATGCTCAGCTATTAGGATACTTTTAAGCAGTTTTAAATTCACAGCATAATTGAACAGAAGGTTATGAAGATTTCCCATAATCCCCCTATCCCTTCAAAGGAACAGCCACCCCAGTATCAATATCCATCACCACAGTGGTTCATTATTATAAGTGACCAACCGACACTGATACATCATTATCACCCAAAGTCTCCAGTTTATTTTAAACTTTGCTCTTGGTGTTGTACATTGCTAGGATTTGGACACATGTTAATGACATGTATCTAGCATTATAGTATCAAACAGTATTTCACTGTCCTGAGAATGCACTGTGCTCTGTTTATTCATCTCTCCCTTCCACCTAACCTTCAGCAACCACAAGTCTTTTTATCTTCTTCATAGTTTTGCTTTTTCCAGGATGTCATTAGTTGAAATTATACATTATGTAATCTATGCTGATTTTTATTATTTAGTAATATTCATTTATATTTTCTCTGTCTTTTGTGACTTATTTTTAATAATGTATACTATTACATTATATAAATGCTCCATATTTTAGTTACCCATTTGCCTATTAAAGATCTTCATTGATTCCAAGCTTTAGAAGTTATAAAGGTGCTATAAGCATCCATGTGCAGGTGTTTATGTGGACATAGGTTTCCCACTAATTTATACAAGTATCAAAGGACATGAATGGTGGGTCTTATTGTATATTTATGGTATATTTGTCCTTCTGAGAGACTATCCACTGTTTTCCAGTGTGCTTTTTCCAGTCTGAACCTCTACCTGTGGTGAAGGAGAGTTCCTGTAGCTCCACATACTTGTCAACAGTTGGTGTTGCCATTGTTTTGGACCTTAGACTTTCTAATAAGTGTGTAGTGCAATCCCTTATACTTTCAGAAATTAGCTTCTATATCCTAGTCTTCCTGTATCACAATGGCTATGAGCAGGCAATACAGTGGAGGGAAGAGTGGCAGTGCCTTACAGGTAGTATTTCAGCTTCTGCTAAGTCACCTAAATTGTGTTGTTACTTCATACAAACTCACCATTGTAGCATTCCTCCTCAAGAACTGTGAAGGGGGCTAGTGGAATGACAGCTATGCCTGGTTTTCCTATGAGTAAGGAGTTGGATGCCAGGAAAGCAGAGAGCACTCAGGAGTATTCATTAATGTTGATACAGATGATTACATTATTGGGCTATATAAGGTTACAATGAAATTTTTTTGATGAATGCTTCAAATTATGAAAATGCAAATGTCTGTGGGTATGCAGACATTCATGTTTGTGCAAGAGGTTGTATAGAAAAATCCACAAGGAGCACTACCAGTTAGCTTAATCATACTCAAAACCTTTCAAACCAAATGAGACTGATAAAATAATTTTAAATGTACTTTCAACATTATTTATCACCCACTTTGTGGCAAAACATAGTTTAGCTGGGATGTTCATAATTTTTCCCTTATCTATACATGGTCTTGCTAACTGGGCCCAGATATATTAACCTTGGAACTGGAAGACCAAACTAAGAAACAAATTTTCTGATTTTTTATTGCTCGAAGAGAATATTTACTGCTATTGACTTTTCAGGCAAAGCACAGTCTGATTATTTCACAAAGGTGAGATACTTTCCCTATGCTGATAGTTCCATTTGCAAAAAAAAAAAAAAAAAAACCTCTCCTAGTATTAGTGACCTTACTTGGTGAATGACTATCATAGAAGTTTCAGCCTCTTTATGTCAATATAATAGATTCTGATTAGTTTTAATGAAATAAGCCCTCCAGAGGATGCTTGCATGTGGGAATCATGCTGGACCATTGCTCATCAAAGCCACATTCTTGTTTTATTTTGCTTATGGAATATGCAGGAGACATACCACATGTAATGAGCAAATCTAATCTTAAAAAGTGTGTTAACAAGCTTGCATACTAACAATAAGATTTATCTCCAGGCTAACAGCTTTCAGGTAGTCTTTTATTTTCCAAGGCAAATTTGAAAATTAGCAAATTAAATCACAACGTTTACACAGTACAGCAGTATCTAGTTTGAGGTGTTGTTCTCTCTCCCTTTATACATAAGAATATTTTAATAGTGAGAGGAGGACAAAAACCTGCTAGTTCCTTGTTTCTGGCAGCTTGCCAGTTCTTCCATCTCAAGTGATCAAAGACTGTAAACACCATGCAATAAAGTGAGAGATCTTTATTAAGTAGTAGGGCTTTATTGTCATTTTATGAAGCAGTAAAATTCTGCAGGCATCATAGTTGAGATTTGGGGAGTAGAGGGGTCATTTTTATCTTTCGGCTCTAAATAACAAGATCAAAAAGGAGTTACTTCATAAGAATTCCAATTTTCCTTCCCTGAGCATGCCAGTATTGTGGGTGTGTTTAGCTGACCTGATGGTGAGACTTTCTCTGAACACTTTGTACTCATCATGTGGCTGAGAAAGGTCCTTGTTATTACAAATCTGGCATTCAGAGGTTAAAGTAACATGTTCATTATTGCCAAAAGACAGTTTGTATGGGCCTTACAGGAGGATATTGTGTTATGAATGATTTCCGGGGAGATAGATGGAAACCATGAAAATAATATTATGTATGAACATTTCATATTGTATATATAGAACTCAATATGTTTTCACAGTCTATGCTTGCTGTACATAAATTAACTCAACTTCATACCAAGCATTTTATTTTAAATATATTTCAAATGCCTCAATTCAAGCTTATACAGGCTCTCACTGTGCTCAGAAAAATGTATCTAGGTTGTTAAATATTAGCTCATTTGTAGTGATAATAGCAATAAAATGATAAGGAATTTATGTGAAACTAAGACTCATAATTTGATGGTTCTCCCTATTTCTTCCATTTAATGAATTTGATACCCTGTTTCGTGACTTTTCTTAGATCTTACTGGACATTATTTGTGCCAAGGCACTGAAATATATGAAACACAATGTCTTAGTTTGGTGTGCTATAAAAATATAGCACAGACTGTGTGGCTTAATCAACTTCTTTCTCACAGTCTGGAGATTAGAATATCTAAGACCAAGATGCAGGCACATCCTTTTACTAGCAAGAGCCCACCTCTTGGTTCATACTCTCCTTGAATCCTCATATAGCAGAGAGAAGAGTGAGAGGAAGCATGTTCTCTTATGTTTCCTCTCAATAGTCACCGATCTCATTCATAAGGGCTCCACCCTCACAACACAGCTACCTTGCAAGGCCCATTTCCAAATATTAACATATGTCTGCATCATTTTCATGCTCTGTTTACTTGAATACTTGACAGCAAACTTCTCTACACCAGACATCAATGAATTGTCTATGTGCACTACAAAGTCATTATTATCATTGATACAGGAAAAAATATAAAACTTTACATTTATTCTTACCTTGAAATGAAGCACTAAAAACTCAAGTCTATGGACTTATTGGAGCCCTCATAATTCATGTGCTGAGTAAGATTCAGGAGTGTCCTGCAGATGAGTGTTGGTAGTGGTGGTCTGACTTCCTTAGCCTTTTTTAGCATACAGAGAAAGAGGTTGATTTAAGTTTGGTCACTTAAATGGATTTAAGCAGTATATAAATTTAGATGTTACAATATTGGCAATGCTTTACAATGTGATATGGAATATTTTGCAGCATACAGAGGTTGCTTGCTAAAGTCATGGCAAAGAGCTTAAAAAGTTTTACTTTTACAAAATCTTAAGTGTAAAAAATGCTAATAAGTTGATGAGTTAATAAATAAAATACAATATAAGCATGCAATTGAAGATAGTAGACAATATAAAGGAATTGACTGATATTTGCTACATGAGTGAACCTTTAAAGCTTTGCATTATGAGAAAGCTATCAGTCATACAAAACCACATATGGTATGATTCCATCTATATTAAATGCTTGGAAAAGTTGAATCCATAAGGACATAAGTGTAATGGACAAAAAGATCTTTAAACACTTGGTCAGCATTAGAGCTGCATTGTACTCTTGCCCAGACCCACCCTCAGCAGATTTTAGGTGAGTCCTTACCATGCTAAACCACTGATATTTGGAGGTTGCTTTTCATTGTAGCATAGCTCATTTGAATCTACTGATATGATTCTAATTGCAGAAAGGTTTGCTCTAAAGGACAACAGAGAATTGGGGCAACTATTGGAGGAGAATATAAAATCTAGGGTGTTATTTTTATAAGATGGAAGTTGTTACAATAATTTTGCAAAATTACCTCAATAAGTGAAAGAGTATAACATTAAGCTCTAGCTATTAATACTCCTATGGTGATTATTCAGGGGGAAAAAAAATTCTCTGAGCAGACGAATTTCACTCCACATGGTCCCTTAGGTGGGCACTGTTTTTTCATGAACAGATTACACAGTCATGGATGATGCCTTGTGTGGAAATCATCAAAATGAAAATTGCCTTAGATATAAGAAAAGACAATAGTTCATCCACTAAAATAAATTAGACAAAACAGCACATCTTTACACTTACAAAGAGATTGGTGGACTTGGTGGGACTCTTCATCATGGGAAAAAGACATTAAATAGTGATCTGAGAAGCCGGGCGTGGTGACGCACGCTTGTAATCCCAGCATTCGGGAGGCTGAGACCGGAGGATCCGGGTTCGCGGCCAGCCTCAGCTAACTAGTGAGGCCCTCCGCAACTTAGTGAGACTCGGTTTCAAAATAAAGAATAAAAAATAGGGCTGGGGGTATAGCTCGGAGGTAGAATGCCCCTGAGTTCAACCCCCAGTGCCGCAAAAAAAATAAAAATAAAAAATAAAAAAAAAATAAATAAATAAATAAATAAATAAATAGTGATCTGAGAGTGTGGGCAAGTGAATTGATTAGAGAAATGCTGTGGGATTGCCAGGCAGTGCTTAGTGACCACTGGATATTTGAAGTAATATAATTAAAGTAAATCCAATAGCCGTGATACATGTTTTTCTTCAGACTAAACAGGAACAAGACAAGGATGTCCACTATCACCTCTTCTGTTCAATATAGTACTTGAGACTCTAGCCAGAGCAATAAGGCAAGATAAGGAAATCAAAGGGATAAAAATAGGGAAAGAAGAAGTAAAACTATCCCTATTTGCAGATGACATGATATTATACTTAGAAGATCCAACAAACTCAACCAAAAAAAGTATAGAACTGATTAACAAATTCAGCAAAATGTCTGGATACAAAATCAATCCTAAAATATCAGAAGCTTTTTTGTATGCCAACCATAAATCCACTGAAAAAGAAATCTAGAAAACAATTCCACTCACAATAACATCCCAAAAAATAAAATAAAATAAAATAGGGCTAAACCTAACCAAGGAGGTAAAAGACCTCTATAAGGAAAACTATAAAAAGTTGAAGAAAGAAATCGATGAAGACCTTAGAAGATGGAAGGATCTACCATGCTCTTGGATAGGCAAAATAAATATCATCAAAATGGCCATCCTCCCAAAACTGATCTACAGATTCAATGCAATACCCATGAAATTACCACGGGCGCTCCTCATGAACTTGTAAAGAATGGATTGGACAGGACCTACTTTTGAGGTTAGGCAATTATTCTTCCAATCACTTAGACGATTAACCTCTGAAACCTTTAACCCCATCTTTTTATGATCTACCTCTCATATGCAATTATTCATTAATTTATTCAATTATTTATTTATTTGTCCAACTAATGCATAATTGTCCCTTAGTATCTCTAGGGCTTGGTTCTAGGATCACTAAAGATACTAAAATATGTGATGCCCAAATCTCTTATGGAAAATAATGTATTATTTACATACAACCTATACATACCTTTCCATGTACTTTAAATCATTTCTATGTTACTTATAATACCCCATAAAATGTAAATGATACATAAATAACTATTATAGTACATTGTTAGAAAATTATAAGAAAAATGTTTCTGTAGGTTCATTACAGATATAGTTTTCCAATTGTTTGAAAAGTTGGTTAAACCCAGGTATACAAAACCTGAAGATATAGAGTGTGACTGTTGAATACTTATGTTGTTCATAGTACTTAAGTAAATAAGAAAATAATACTTGCCTTTCTGCAATATAATTAATATAACACAATACTATACAACATAACCCAAAACAATACAGTATCATATAATAACAACACATAATATGTAGTACTATTGGAAAAACCATCTTACACCATGCAAGTTAAACATTATGATAGAGGAGTGAACACAGAAACCCAAAAGGAATTTGGGGTGTTACAATTTGGGTATGTAGTGTAGGAAAAATTCCCCAAAAGAAGTAATATACAAATACATACATATATACATGCATATATACATACATACATACATACATAATATATTTTTACTGGAATTGACCCTAGGGGCATTATAATTTCCAGCTACTCTCTCAGCAATTTTTATTTTTTTTATTCTGAAAAAAGGTATTGATAGTCTTGCTAAGTTTTTTAAGGACAGCCTCAGCAACATAGTGAGACTCTCAGCAACCCAGTAAGACTGTTTTAAAACAAAAAATAAAAAGGGCTGAGGGTAGCACCAAGGTAGAATACCCCTGGGTTCAATCCTCAGTAAAACACACATACACACACACACACACACACACACACACACACACCATTAAGATAAAGACTATAGAAAATACAATAGTGCTTATGGTGGTAATCTAAATTATAGTGGCAGAATATACAAAGAACTTAAAAGACTTTACACTAGAAAAGCAAATTACCCAATCAAGAAATAGGCAACTGAATTGATTAGATACTTCACAAAAGAAGAAACACAAATGCCCAATAGTGACATGAAAAAAATATTCAACATCATTATTATTCAGTAAGATGCAAATCAAAACTACACTGAGATTCCATCTAACCCCAATCAGAATGGCAATCATCAACAAGTCATATAACAGTAAACATTGGTGAGAATGTGGAGAAATAAGAACTCTTCTACACCGTTGGTGATTGCAAATTAGTTCAGCCACTATGGAAATAAGTGTGGAGATTCCTTAGAAAACTGGGAATGGGTCCATCATATGATCCAGCTATACCATTTTGGGGTGTCTTTCTAAAGAGATTGAAACCAGAGAAGTACAGTAACATATGCATACCCATGTTCATAGCAGCACAATTCACAATAGCCAAATTATGGAACCAACTGAGGTGTCCATCAATAGATGATGGATTACAAAATATGGGAAATACATGCAGTGGAATTCTACTTAGGAATAAAGAAGAACAAAATCATATAATTTGCAAGAAAATGGAAGGACCTGGAGGACATCATATTAAGTGAGATTAGCCAATCACAGAAAGTGAAAGGTCATATGTTTTCTCTAATATGCACAAGATAGGGAGAAATTGGGATTCCAGAAGCATTCCAGACAATAGAAAAGAAACCTCATTGGAGCCAGGGAAGTGGTCTAAGGAAAGGGGAGGTGGAAGACTGAGGTTCATTGATGGCAATCCTACCATCAACTATGTGTACATACTGTGAAAATTGGGAAGGGGGGAGATGGGAATGCAGGGTTGGGGGTAGTGGTGTGTGCATTGTAAGTCATTGTCGACATGATTTACATTATGATGTAAGAATATAATGCACCAATAAAAGCTCATTAAAAAACTATAGTGGCTATAGAAGATATGATTATAGTGGGTATAACTATGGGAACCATGGATGTGAACAGGATATGCAGAATGCAATGGTCAGCAGGCATACTAAAGTAGGCTGTTAGAGAAAACAGGAGAAATAGGATATGCCAAAATAAGTGCTTCCTTACTTTAACAAAAGTCTTAGATTGGTGTAATAGTTGATTATTGGCTATTAAATGAGATAAGAGGAGAGTAATATTAATATTCAAACTATTTTAAAGAATCTCAGCAGCAATGAGTGAAAAAATAACCTTGAAAATTAAACTATGAAAATGATTTTTGTTTAACTCTCACACATTTTATCCAACCAAAATTTTAGTCTATTTTATTATTGTATTATCCATGTATTCATTGTTTTTACTCACATAGTTTTGTTGAGCACCTATTATGAGCTAACCCCCCCTCTAGGCACCCCTGGGATACATCAATATATAGGCCAAAAGAGATACTTCCCCCATAGAGAAGACATTTTATCAAAGGCAATACAGAAAACAATGAGTAAGCACAAACAAGGAACTAACAAAATAGCATTTTAGATGATGATAAGGGCATCAACAGCTGGGTGGATAAAGAAAATGTATATACCCAAAATGTAAATTTATTCAGCCATGAATAACAAAGTTATGTCATTTGTAGGGAGGTGGATGGAACTAGAGAATATTATGCTGAGATCAGCCAGTCTTAGAATGCCAAGGGTCACATGTTTTCTTTCATATTTGGAAGCTAGAGAGAACATAGAAAAAAAAAAAGGATTTCAAACAAATTTGGAGAAAGATGAGCAGAATAGTGGAAAAGGTCTGGGTATGGTGTTGCATACCTGTAATTCCAGTACTTAGGCAGAGAGAGAAGGATTGCAGATTCGAGCCTAACGTCAGCAAGTTAATGAGACCTTTGAAAACTTACTAAGACCTTGTGTCAAAATAAAAATAAAATAGAGTTGAGACTATGGCTTGGAGATAGTGAGACTCTCCCTTTTTTGCTGCTGATTACTAAAATTCAAGTTGTAATTTCTCACAAATTACTGTGGAATTCACCTTATCCTAGATCCACACACCAAATGCTTGGTAACTGGATAATTTACACCAAAATCTTGAGACTTAAGTTCTTAAAATCTAAATTTCAGAGCTCATAAATTCTTACTCTTGAAGATAATAAAGAGTCTTGCTCTGCTCTAGAATTTTCACTCCTTAAAATGAAGCACTGCTTTCTCAAAGAGTGAGCATCTCCAAAAGATGTTAGAATTTATTTATACTTTATTTTTATTTGGCACTTTCCCTTAACGGAAAGCATGATGATTTCTCCCTTATGAATGACTGATCATCAGAGAATATCTCAAATGCATTGCATTGATTAGTGTCTCCAAGTAAAACAGATTTTAAATCCAGGCTAGGCTTCTCCCCTGATTATCTCTGGGAGAAAGAAAACACAAAACACCCAGAGGAGAGATTTTAAGTTTAAGCTCTCTTTTTGTACCATAATAAAGACTTTTCTTCCTATGCCATTGAGCATTTCATTGGCCAGAATCCAGGGCTGCCTCATAGAAAATTAGAGCCTGAAATGGACAGTGGGAAACTATCTTTTTTTGTGCAATATTCAAAGAAAAAATAAAACAAATTTGATCATTTTGAATCCCATGTCACCTCATCACTGTGGCTCACTCCTTGACATCCCTGCCAATTTATGCGTAGCCAGAGTATGCAGCAATGACAGCCCACCTTTTTCTAATGTGTAATTAGCATCAGTCACTTCAGATACCTGCTTGGAAATCTCCAACGGCTGTATTTTTTTTTTCTTTTGGAAATAGAACAGGAAAACATTTCATTTGAGTTAACATATTCTGGGTCCTCATTCTGCTCCAAATTCCAAGCTAAACGCTTTTAGGGCCAACTATTGATGACTGAGGGGGTCAGGGGGAAAAAAAACTGCCCAAAATATAGAGAGAAAATAATGAATTTTCCCTAGAGGGAAAGAAAATTGCAATTGGAAATCAAGATCTTCAAAATATTGTGTGTATTTATGTTGACAAAATATTCCAGTATGAACATTTCCTTTAATATAAGAGAAAAAACTAAAACTTAATAAAATCCATTCAAATATCTGATTAAGCTAAAATGTGAATTGGAGTGATTGTTTTATTGGACAATTAAATATATGATTTTTTTTCCTTCTTTACCAATTACCAGTAGTGATGGTACTACTCAGAGCATCTGGCTGCTGAAAAAAAATTAATTATTTTATTTTATTTTTTTAGCTGGTGCACTGTAATCATACATCTTTGTTAGGTATAAGCTGAAAAAGACATAGATGTACACATTTCTCATTTAACCCTTCCCCAATTCCCGCTCCACTCCCTCACCCTCCCTACTTTTCAAGTTGAGTTTAGTGATTAACTTTGATATGTTCATGAAAGTACATCATGTGCATTAGGGTGCCCCTTCTCCCTCCATCACTTTCCGTTAAGTCAAATTCTTTGCTCTTCTAAGGTTTCTCCTTCTTCCTCTGGAGTCACTCTTATGTCCCTTTTTCTCACTAGCTTCCACATATTAGGGAGAGCATACAATTTTTTACTTTTTGTGATTGACTAATCTCACTTAACATAACACTTTCCAGTTGCATCCATTTCCCTGCAAATGACATGATTTTGTTCTTCTTTATGGCTGAGTAAAATTCCATTGTGTACATGTCCCATAGTTTTGTAATCCATTCATCTGTTGATGGACATCTTGACTTTTCCATAGTTTGGCAATTATAAATTGTGCAGCTATAAACATAGATACACATGCGTTGGTCTGATACTTTGGTTTCCATTCTTTTGGGTAGATATCCAGAAGTGGTATTGCTGGATCATATGGTAGGTTCATTCCCATTCATCTGAGGATCCGCCATACTGTTTTCCAAAGTGGTTGCACTAATCTGCAATCCCACCAACAATATATTAGGGTTCCCACTTCTCCAAACCCCCTCCAGCATTTGTTGCTGTCCCTGTTTTTTTATGATTGCCATTCTGATTGGGTTTAGGTGAAATCTCAAGGTAGTTTTGATTTGCATCTCTCTGATTGCTAATGATGTTGAACATCTCCTCATATATTTATTGGCCATTTGTATTTCTTCTTTTGTGAAGTGTCTATTTAGATCCTTTGCCCATTTTTGATTGGGTTATTTGTTTTCTTAGTTGTGAGTTTCTTGAGTTCTCTGTATATCCTAGATATTAGTCCTCTATCAGAAGAGTAGTTGGCAAAAATTTTCTCCCACTCTGTGGACTCTCTGTTGAGGTTCTTGGTAGTTTCCTTTGCTGCACAGAAGCTCTTCAGTTTAATGCAATCTCATGTATTGATCTTCCTTTGAGTTGCTTGTGCTTTGGGGGTCTTATTGAGAAAGTTTTTACCTGTGCCTATGTGCTGAAGTATTGGACCTATGCCCTCCTCAAGTAGGGCAGCTGAAAATTTAAACACAAATGAGAAAGAGAGACCATGAAATGCTTCTGCTGCAGATCTAGATAGTACTGCAGGTGCCAGCTCAAGCTAGTTAAGTGTGAGAATTCTAAGGCAGGTATTTTAAGTGAGGCAAAGGATTTTCCCAGAGCTTAGCAGCAATTTTTATCGCTTTATTAATTTATTTAATTACTAGTTTGTGTTACTAGGGATTGAATTAAGTGTTATTCTACCTCTGAGTCACATTACCACTCTCTTAATTTTTATTTTGAAATGGGTTCACTAAGTTAATGAGGGTCTCCCTAAGTTTCTGAAGCTAGCCTCAAACCTGTGATCGTCCTGTCTCAGGGATTACAAGCATGAACCACTAGACCCATATTAGCATCAGTTCTTAATTATATACTATTCTAACTATTCCATGCCACTTTCATTCTTTAGTGTCTCGGACCAAAAAAAAAAAAAAAAAAAGCAGAGCAGGGGTAAATAAATGCCACCCTATATGGGCCTGGGGATTCCTGCTCTGCTGGAAACCCTTCCCCAACTCTTTAATAACAGCTTACTGATCTGAATCTCCTTTTCTCTCCTTGTCATTCACTTTGGCCTAGTGCTTATCACAGTGACTGGTTCAATGAACTCACCAATTTACCAATTTTCTATATTTTGTTTAATTGAACTGAAAGGGAAACAGGAGATCTTGGTACTGATATCAATTCTGCTATTATAAGTTGAATGAATTTTACTAAGTCTCAACATCATAATCAATAAATGTGAAATTGAATTATTATTCTTTTACCAAGATGCTTTCATTTCTAAAAAATATTTTCCCAAGTGAAGTAACATCCATAGAAGAGAATTTGGGTATTTTCATAATACCAATACCCATGAAGTGTAAACAGTAGTCAGAGTAGATCATTCTCACAGAACTAGAAGAGAATATTAATAGATATCTCAAGAAACCATAAAATAATTCTGAGTCCTGATTTCTAGAAAATGCTTACATTATCATAATATCAGAATCATTAAATTCTCATTCACATGATGACTATATTCATATTTCATAGTCTTGCTACATAACCTCATCAATCTTTGTACAACACATAATTTCTTATATGTTTGAGTTATCTGTAGAAGGACTGCCTTTTCCTCAATTTAAAAGCTGATTTGGTAAATTCTCCTCAGATGACTTCTGAGTCAAACTAGGTGGGAAGAAAAATGAGAGGAAGGAAATGTAGACATTTTTATTGTTAAAAAAAGATAATAAATCTATCCTGGCCTGAGATGCTATTAATATTCTGAACCACATGGTCAAGCAAAGTTATGTTTCCTGTACAGAATAAAAAACTGTATGGTAATAAACCAGACTCTCTGTGGTTCATTTTTCCAGCTGTTTGTGGAAATACTTGACATTTTACAACAGGAACTCGACTGTTCGACAGAAAGTGGAATTATTACATCTTTCCAGCAACTGTCCATGAGGCAAAACTCACTCCACACTGCTGCCAGATGTCTTCTTGAGCCTAGAGTGGAATTCCCTGCGGACAAAATTTCAAATGCAGTGAAAATAAAGGGTGGGGTGCATTTAAAGTAACAGTAAGTGCAGCAGTTTTCCAGGCTATGGCTTATTTTTCTGATGAGAATGAACAACAGCAACAATGAAAGATTAATGTATATTCTGAATCCTTTGTCATCTCTCCTATCCTCAGTCTCACAAAAGGAGCACTCGTTAGCAAAGAAAGATTGTATTGAGTAACTGTCATCTTTGCAAAGTCCCTTAATTCTCCTCATTGGTAGGGAGATTAAAAATGTAATATTCTATAGGAGGAAGCACAAAATTTTGATGTGTGGAGTGTGCTTAGTACTTGAATCTCCCCCATTTTCCTTTGCTGAAGTCCTAAGTCTCCTGAACAATGCTATTGCTAAACAATAGATGAGATGCAGGTAAATCAGAAGATATAATGCATGTTCAATTAGAACCCTCATGGAGCACTGGTCCTCTGCACATTAAGACATGAGGTATCGTCCCCTGCGCCAGACCCTCAACAGCGAGGACCCAGAGGAGACGATAACCATGCATTGCTGGTTCAAGCTTCTTTTATTGTACCTCTCTCTCTCTGGGACCAAGGATGTTACCCAAGCAGTAACAGTAACAGTAACAGTTATCGTTCTCTTAACCCTAACGTAACCGTCTCTTTGGCCCAAATTGTCTCTCTCACCCCACTCTCTCCGTAACAGCTCCTCACTCTCTCCCCTCACTTCCTGGGCGAGAAGTGGAGTACCCTTAAAGCCCAACAGGGTCTCTTTCTTCGTGCTATGGAGGTGTGGAAGGGCTACCTCCAGAACCCAGCAGTCCAGGGTTCCTGCTCCCAAGGTGTCATTAGAAATATTAATTTGTCTGAGCCATCTTATGTCTCTGCATCTCAGTTTGCCAACATGTAAAAGAAAGCAAGCAGGCTATATTAACATTTCTAAAATTTTCCCTACATCAGAATAATCTAAAGAAAATACCCTCATACTTTCTGATTCAGTTGATTTTGATTATCTAGGTACTTGTAGTATTAAACAATCTCCCCTAATGATTCTGATATAAGTAAAAGATTGGAACTAATTAGACTAAACTGTTTCTAAGAATATTTTGTTTTGAATTTCTATGGTTTTAAAAATTTGAATTAAATGAGTTCAAAGTGATTCATAGGTTACACATTTAGTGGACAACTTCTTGGAAAAGTATTTTAATCATTAAAACAAGAAAGCTTTGAATATCTTATAAGCCCTCCAAAACTTAACTTTCTAATCACTAGAATTAGCAGCTTCACCTGACTCCTTTTATCCCCAAGCTATTTTCACCCCTTCTCTTTTTTGTCCTATGTACAATTAATTAATATGATAACAATAGTCACACTTATGTGGCCCATATTTTGTGCTAGGAATTCTTCTAAATATTATATATTTATTAATGGATTGAAATTTTAAGTAACTCTATACAAGGAGTATTAATAACTTTTAGCCCATTTTACAAATGAGGAAAATTAGTCACAGAGACTTTAAATAATTTATTCAAGGTTAAACTAGAAGTCGACCTATGCTTTCAGCTCTGATCTCACACTTATTACTATGCTATTCTTGGTTGAATTTATTGGTGCAGTTTTGCTATTTATAAAATCTGTGATGTCCTCCTGATTTATTATTAGTTTTAATTCCTAATACCAAATACCTAATTTATGTTGATGCACATTCACCATGAAAAATCTCAAAAATTACTGAGCATCACAAAATGTGAATAAAATTGTGCTGCAGCGTTTGGTGATAAAGGTCTTGACTTTTAAAGAATTACATAGCCCTTTTTAAAAACTTTTATTGGTGTACTGTGATTATAAATCATAGAGAGATTCTAAGTGATACAAACACATACACACATCACTTGGTATATTTCTCTTCATATTTTATATTGGTCCCCACTCCTCCCTCTTCAAACATGTTAGTGAGATTGGCAGTGATACCTTCCTATATGGACATGACATTACTTGAACTTTTTCCTTCCTCAAGCCTCCTTTTTCTCCTCTTTACCCCCTCACCCCAGTTACTTTCCACTATTTTACTGATTGTTCTCCTCATTTATCTGATGTCCTTTCTGTATATGAGAGAAAACATGTGATTCTTGAATTTCTGAGACTGGTTGATCTCAGCATAGTAACTTGTAGTTCTGTTCATTTTTCCTGCAAATTAAATAATTTTGTTAATCTTTTTGGCTGAGTAAATATCCATTGTGTGTATATACCACATTTTCATTATCCATTTTTCTGTTAACAGACACCTAGAGTTATTCCATAATTTGGCTATTATGAATTTTGTTGCTATGAGCATGGATATGCATGCATCACTATAGTATTCTGATTTAATTCTTTTGGAAAGATAGGGAGGAATGCTCCATACTGATCTCCACAGTGATAGTACTAATTTACACCAGAGTGTAGAAGAGTTTCTATTTCCCCACCATCATTTACTATTATGTGGGCTCTTAATGGTTGTCTTTCTGAATTAGATTGCAAATTTTTATTTCCTTTGACCTGTGTAAAACAATTTTCACACATGGTTTTGACAATAACTTTGTTCATTTCATGAACACAAATTTGCCATCAACTTCAAAATGTTTGACATTGTACTTTAAGTTCCAGTAATTAAAATCATTTTAGCCTCTATTTGCATTATATCCAAAAGTACTCCTTGCTGACCATCTCCAGTCTGAGTTCTCATACAAAACAGTTAAGATATTACAGAGGAATGCTACCTTTATATAAATCTAAATCAATCTTTCCCCCAAATCTTTGAAAATCCTATTAGAATTCACATTTGCTAAAAAATCCTAATTCAAACTAAGCAAAATTCAAACTAAACAAAATTGATTTTAAATCCTAAAAGAATATTTTATAAGTATGATCATTGACTTAGTTCAATATATTTGAGGAACAGTCTCACAAATAGAAAATCAGAAATTTATACAAAAAGATAGGAGTTTTCAGACTCCCATCATAAAGAAATGATAAATGATTAGAGAGATAAGAATGCTAAATAATACTGGACGTGGTGGTACATGTCTGTAATTCCAGTACTTGGTGGGCTGAGACAGGAGGATTTGAGGTTTGAGGCCAAAAAACAATAAGGGCTGGGGATTTAGCTCAGAGAGAGAATGCCCCTGGATTCAATATCCTGTACAAAGCAAATAAACAAAAAGCAAGAATTTCAACTCTCCTGCTTCTATGATTAAATAGTTTACACGTGTAGCAAATAAATTATCACACTGTACCCCATAAATATGCATAATTATTTTGTCAAAAACTAAAAAAAAAAAAAAAAAAAAGGCTGCTTGCTTCTTCTATCACAAGAAAATGGAGGGAGAAGTCATCTTCACCAGACACCAAATTTACCAGCACCTTGGCCTTGGACTTCCAAGCCTCCAGAACTGTGAGCAGTGCATGTTTGCTTGTTATAAGCAGTCACTTAGTCACTTTATGGTATTTTTGTTACAGCAGCACAAGTGGGCTAAAACATTACTCACTGGCAAAAGTAATGAATACATGAATAAATGAGTGTCTGTATAACCAGTTGTCTTGCAAATACTTTCAGGTTTTAAATGATTTCTGACATGTCTTATATCCTGTCTTTATAACATCGACTATTCTGTTAGTGACCCTAAATGAAAGTGCACTTTCTTTTGCCATATCTTTTTTGTGATCACACTTGTTGTCACCTTTGCCTGGACTGGTCTTCCCTTAGAAATCCACCTGGCTTTCTCACTGCCCATGATCCCACATGAGCAGACTCACTGTACTCGGGAGGCTGAGACAGGAAGTTCAAGGCCAGCATTAGCATATTCAAGGCCAGCCTCAGCAATGTAAAAAGACCCTCAGTAATTTAGTAAAACCCTGTTTTAAAATAAAAAAATAAAAATCACTAGAAGTGTAGCATGAAGGTGGAATTCCCCTTGGTTTGATGTTTAATTCCTAGTAACACACACACACACACACACACACACACACACACACACACACACAGGGAGAGAGAGAGAAAGAGAGCGCATTCTAGGTGCATAAAAAATATGTCTGTAAAATACAGTTTTTAATAAGTCTTCTGCTCTCCACCAAGTAGAATCCCCTTCTATCAATATCCCCCACAACACATAGGTACAGGTAAAAACTTTCTCAACAAGACCTTAGAGAAATAAGAAATTAAAAGGAGGATCAATACGTGGAATTGCATTAAACTCTTTTTTTTTTTGCGGTACTGGAGATTGAACTCAGGGACATTCTACCGCTGAGCTACACCCCCAGCCCTATTTTTTACTCTTTATTTTGAAACCAAGTCTCACTAAGTTGCGGAGTGCCTCACTAGGTAGCTGAGGCTGGCTGAGAACCTGGATCCTCTGGTCTCAGCCTCCCAAATGCTGGGATTACAAGCGTGCGCCACCACGCCCGGCATGTATTAAACTCAAGAGCTTCTGTGCAGCAAAGAAAACTATCAAGAACCTCAACAAAAAGCTGACAGAATGGGAGATTTTTGCCAGATATTCCTCCAATAGAGGACTAATATCTATAATACACAGAGAACTCAAGAAACTCATGGCTAAGAAAACATAATCCAATCAAAAAATGGGCAAGTGAGCTAAATAGACACTTCACAAAAGAAGAAATACAAATGGCCAATAAATGTATGAAAAAATGTTCAATATCATTAGAAATCAGAGAGATGTAAATCAAAACTACCTTAATATTTCACATAACCCCAATTAGAATGGCAATCATTAAAAACACAAACAACAACAAATGTTGTTGAGGATGTGGAGAAGTGGGAACTCTGTTACATTGTTGGTGGGATTGCAGATTAGTGCAACAACTTTGGAAAACAATATGGAGGAGTCTCAGAAGAGTGGAAATGAATCTACCATATGACCCAGCAATATCACTTCTGTGTATCTACCAAAAGAATGGAAACCAAACTACCAGACTAACACATGGTATCTATGTTTATGCTGCACAATTTACAATTGTCAAACTGTTGTGGGATAACCCGGTCCCACATGTGGGTCCTTGGCTTCCGTGAAAAAAAGAATTTTAACACGTGCCATTTAGGAACAAAAAAGTAGGAATTTATTTAGAAAAAATAAGGAAAAGGGGAGAAAAACGGGTGAGTAGGCATCTTCCTGGCCAGACACGCTTCCCAGGTCCCAAGAGGCCGAAGCGGGCTGAAAGTCCGTCTTTTATAGGCTTTCGAGAGGTGGGCGCAGAAGAAGTCTGGACCTCCTCCTTCTTCCAGGTATTGGTGGGCGACAGGTAGGCGGTCCAAAGTGGGCCCTCCTCTTCCTCAGGTTAAGATGGGTGTTTCAAGATGGGTCTGACCTTTGCCCTGAGTGTCCTGTGGGGGCTGGGATTCAGGGGATTAACAAGACTTAGACTTTTCTAAGATTGAGCACACCCTATAGGGTGGGGTCAGCTAGAACTCTTTAGATTTTAAAACTATCTTTCCCTTCTCCCCCAATGTCTCCTTTCTGCCTAAATTTTATTCCTTCTGTCCTACATCATTTCCCCCCCTGAGACTCCGATCCCTTAATCTTAAGGGGGTGCTGAAGGCCGAAGGTCTGACTTCTATGGCTGCTTCCTGCTTATAAGGGGCAGTTGTCCCTGCCTAGCCAGGGATCGGAAGTCTCTTCCTAACTGACCTATAGGAGAC